>PNEQ01116565.1:9762-60602 GCA_003012365.1 Medauroidea extradentata | reverse complement strand
GGGAGAGGAGTTGGTCGTTGCCTTTGTTAAGAGGCTGCGTCACCTCTTTTGTTAAAGCCTTTTGTTTAGTAAATAAAGAGTGTGGTGAATTACCGGCAATGTCATCAGAGAAAGATACACACAACTTGATACAATGGCAGGAGCTGGGAGAGGAGTTGGTCGTTGCCTTTGTTAAGAGGCTGCGTCACCTTTTTTGTTAAAGCCTTTTGTTTAATAAATTAAGAGTGTGGTGAATTACCGGCAATGTCATCAGAGAAAGATACACACAACTTGATACAATGGCAGGAGCTGGGAGAGGAGTTGGTCGTTGCCTTTGTTAAGAGGCTGCGTCACCTCTTTTGTTAAAGCCTTTTGTTTAGTAAATAAAGAGTGTGGTGAATTACCGGCAATGTCTCTTAATAGAAACACACTTCCGACAAGGTGCGTTTTCATGGACAAAATCTGTACTAGGAGTTATTAGTCTATGTTACACAGTGAGAGGTAATTTTTATCTTAATCGTTGAATTAGCTTAATTATTTCATAACTATGCTTTAATATTTCGAATTCAATGTGCGTAATGAAAGGTGAGGTAATTAACTAAGTCCCTATCGAAAAATTTCCAAATAAATCTTGCCAAATTTGGATTCGGGTAGGAATTAAGAAAGATTGAGCATGTTTAGTGACACTGACTCTTAAGAAACCATCCCAGCATTCGCCTGGAGCGATTTCGGGAAACCATCTGACGCGAAGGGATTTACCACATCGTACACAACGAAGGCAGTAAATGAACATGAAGTGGGGAGTGAATCCGAGGGAAAGGTATCACCCATCTTGAAGTACGTAGATTTCTCCGCTCGTTTATATATGACATGAAATGAGTACCTCCATTGCACAGGCAGCGGGAGAAACTGGAGTGCCCCGAGAAACACCGCCGGCCAATGGCAACGGCCACCATGTTCCGCACAAGCATATAAATCGGAATCTACATCACCGAGAAGCGAATCCGGATCGCCATGGTAGGAGGCAAGTGGTCTAACCACTACACCGACCCCCGCCCTAACGAAGGCAGTCAAGATGCAACGTTGAATGAATGTGTTAGAAACTGTCATAGGGCATTCGCGGTCAAGTAAGTACTTTTTAAGGCCCTCCTAATATGCAAAACAATTAATAAAATATATTTATTGCGTTTTCAAACGAGAACATTCGTGAGCAGTGAAATTTTACTAATAAAATATGAAGAGTGGGGATATAACACAAATGTACTTAATTGAAAGGCCTTAAAATGTGCTCACTTAAAAGTTGACGTTTATATAAAAGCTGTTTACCAGCAAAGAATTCATTATTTAGAATTATTCCGAACATTGTTCAATTTATAAACATGACTTCTGATATTATAAACTGAAACATTATCACGGGCGTATACCATAGTGAACAAATGCTGCGGAGTTTCAGAAAACACACAATTAAAAAAAAGTATGTTTTAACTGTTTTCAAGAAGTGTGTATAACATCGTACATGCGTACATTCCCAATTAGAAAACGACAATTTTTCCACGTCCGAAAATGACTGCATGAATACATTTGCAGTTGTTTTACCATCTTTGTGCATAATATTTAAAAATTTACAGATTTTTATTTAATGATGCATCATAAAATTTTATTGGTCGGTTTGTTTTCCACGCCCCTCCATTCCGGCGCTGCTCCTTACATCATATCACCCTTCACCGACACTGAATGCTGAGATGGTTCCGTTAAGGGCGTTGGACCCGTAAAATTTATTATTTTTATATTTGTGCCAAACACTGTTCAACTTTTGCACATCAGATAACACGTCATTTCCCCAAATAAAATAAATAGGCCCCATAGTTTTAGCATAATCACTCATCAAAGTCACAAAATGACCGTTGCGGTGTAGCCAAAATCAAAAAAGTAACTATCTAATGAATTCAAAATTACGGGAACTGAAAGTCAGCGTATCAATACATTTTATGACATGTTTGACAAAAGTTAGTTTTGGATATTTTAGTAGTAGCCAAAAGTCAAAGTTATGCAAAAATTTACTCATTTTCGTCAATTTTTTAAAAATACAAAATTTTATCGCTTTGTGTTTACAAAAGTGTCATGAAGTAGCTCACATAATTAAGTATCAGTATTAATTATCTTGTTTCTGCAAGTTAATTATTTTTTATTATTTTGGCTACACCGCAACTGCCATTTTGTGACTTTGATAGGTATTATGCTAAAACTATTGAACCAAATTTATTTTTTTATTTGGGGAAATGACATGTTATCTGATGTGCAAAAGTTGAACAGTGTTTGGCACAAATATAAAATTTTGAATTTTTACGGGTCCAACGTCCTTAACAAAGGCCATGGCCAACTTATTTCCTAGTTCCTGTTATTGTTCAAAGCAACGAGCTATAATAGTTAACATAGAGGGACGGAAACGCTTCCAAAGTGAAGCCCAATTGAACGGCTATTTTGACCCAAGAAAACACGGCGAACACCAGTGTGGCCAACATTATGTTGAAAATCCGTCATTATGTTCGCATAAAATCCGTCACTTTACAGCTCCACTATATTCCCGCTAAACACAGAACAAATGCCAATAATTATTGTAATATATTATACTGTAATAATGTTTAAATTAGCATAATCGCTCTCGTATTTTGACCGGATATAAGAGTCCGCCATTTTATCTAGGGTCAAAACCACGTTCAATTGGGCTTCACCTCAGAGTCCCTCTATGTTTACTATATTGCTCGTTGGTTCAAAGTTATGTATCACCGCCTCTAATGACCTTGCTGTCGACAAGACGTTAAAGCCCACTTACCTTACCTTACCGACACTAAAGACCTAGATGTTCAGCGCTGACCAAAATCTCTTCACTGTTTTAATTTTTAAAAATTAAAAAAAAAAAAACTACACATAAGTAATGCATAATATGTACTACTTTCAGTAATTCCTCCCATGCACGTTATCGGTCAAAAATCTGCACGTCAGTTCTGTGACGCACTTGTAGGGTAGGGTAGTCCTTTGGTTCTTCCGCGCTTCGTGGCCTCGGAAGCATGAAATACGTCCATCTACAGTTCTCATTTGAAGAATGCGGTAGTTTGCATAGGTTCGCCTCGCTGGCCTTGATGTCGTCACTGCTAGAAGTGTGAAGGAAGAGTGAATCGTTTGTTACCGACTTGCACTGCACGTCTCGGTACCGTATCTCATTGACTCTTGCGGAGTGAGCGAGAGGTTTTTGTCAGCGCTCAACATCGAGGTCTTCGGCGCTGGCGAGGTAAGTATGGAGCATCACCGGAATGAAAGGGCGGGGGAAACGGGAGATCCCCGAGAAAATCCGCCGACCAACGGCATCGTCCGGCACGATTCCCACATGCGAAAAACCGGGGACCGACCCCGTCGGGAATCGAACCATGTTCGCCTTGGTGGGAGGCGAATGGTCTGACCATTCGGCCACCGCGGCCCCCTCTTGCGGAGTACGGACAGTTTGCAACAGACGTACTTGCTAAAATACCGAGGGCTGCAAGACTGCACGTCAATATTTTGGGGGAAACGAAGCTCTAGAGGAAGAAATAATCTTCACATGTCCGAAAATGCACCGTTACATGTTCTACAGTCCACAGCAGGCTACATGACGTAGACTGCTTAGCATACGAGGTGCGACATGTTACTGTCTACTGTCTTCGTAGTTATTATTGGCAGTTTCATTACCAGATGATTGAATTTAATTGGGTTGTAGACGTTGTCCGATACACTGGCGCATCCGGTTGGGTGGGGTGGTTGGTTTGTTAAAGCCTCCCGCGCCCGAAAATGTGTGAAACACTTTTTAATAATAGTTGTTTTTTGTAAGGTAATATTAACGTTTTACTTCCACTAGTTGAATAAATTCAACTGTCAGGATTGAAACTATAATAGCGGACGACTGGAATATTCAATCGTCAATAAAATCTGAATTACTCATCAAAATTCGATGAGTTTTTTGTCGAGTGGATATTTTATCAGCGGAGATATGCTTTACTTTCGAGTAAAAAATTAAAATTTGGTTTTTAAAAAATAAGTGATTGAAACCACAGACTCCACAAAAATGGAAAACTAACATTTTAATAATTTTTAATATGATCATATCTAGCCCTTTATAATAACCGAATTTAAAAATACTCGCGTTTTGATTTGAAATTAATTTTAGCATTCGAAATTCACTGCGCGAGAGGTTTACGGATGGTAAAATTATTTTCAAATGAAAATTCGAAAGTAAAGCATACTACCGCATAGTGCTGTATAAATAAACGTCCGCTGATAAAATATCTACTCGACAAAATAATTCATTGAATTTTAATGAGTAGTTCATATTTTATTGACGACTGAGTATTCCAGTCGTCCGCTCGACATCGTACCTTTCCATATCCCTTAAATAGCACCATTTTAGACTTTGAAACCTAAACTTTCTTGGGGAGGATCCTCGAAACGTCCATTTTATTTGGGAGGATCGGTGTTACTTTATAATATTCTCAGGTTCGGGACCTCCTCCTCCTCCTCCTCCTCCTCCATATAAAACTCCAATTTTAGCTACTATCCTGTCCTACACCACCGGAACAAGAATCCTGGCTGTGCGCCTGGTCCGACTAATGGGCGCACCAAAGAGGGTGGCACTCGGGGCACGTGCCCCCCCCCCCCATAAAGGGCGAAGTCTTTAATTTTGATATCAATTTACATGTGGGCTAGTAGTGCAGTACATCTGTGTTGAGAGGTTATTGTAAGCAAAGTATGCTCACATGTTTCAGAACCTGTATCCTGTAATATACTACGTGTTCCTAGGTTACCGACAAACTGAAACCACGGGTTTGGGGCACCACGCCAAGTCAGAAAAAGATAGGAACCTTGGGTCTCCGAAGCACCGTTTCCAAACTACGGCCGAAATACAGCAGCCAATAAGATGTGAGCGCGCGAAATCTGAATCGTGCCGTGGGAAGCGTTGTTGCAAGATCTTCGATATCTACTGTGGTCATAGCTGGTCAGTTAGGCAAAGGCGAACCAAGTGGGAAGCGTCCCATAGTGCCACTGCAGACAGCCGAAGTTTTTTAACTTGTGTTCGTTTGTGTTCGTAGCCCTATGGTGAGCGTGGTCCAATCCTGGTCCGGAGGAGTAGCCACAGGGTTACGAACCAAGTTATAGCTTCGACTATCTGCAGTGGCACTATGGGACGCTTCCCACTTGATTCGCCTTTGCCTAACTAGCTATGATCACAGTAGATATCGACGATCTGGCAACAACGCTTCCCGCGGCACGATTCAGAGTTCGCGCGCTCACTTCTTGTTGGCTGCAGTATTTTAGCCGTAGTTTGGATACTGTTCTTCGGAGACCCAAGGTTCCTACCTTTTTCTGACTTGGTGTGGTGCCCCCGACGCGTGGTTTCAGTTTGTCGGTAACCTTTAGGGACACTCTATATAACAAGTACGTCTGTAGTATGCAGAATACGTTATTTATTAGAACTAGTGCCCTCCCCATGCCAAATCCCTGGGTGCGCCCATGCGTAGCATTCCACGGCAACACGACGTGGCCGCTCTAGGCACTGTACGTCATCTGACGTACAGTACAGTAAAGCCCTATACACAATTGAAAACTTTAGCATTTGACTTTACCATAGCATTCAGTACATGGCTTGTTATGGAGTCGTACACAATGGCGTCGCCAAAGCTAAAGTCAAGCAGCTTTGACTTTAGTTTCCGATTAACTGAAACCTTAAGTCAAAGTCAAGATGGCAGTTCGAAAATAACCAGCTGATTATGTACGCTAGAACGAAAAATGTTTATTTCTGAGTACAGTTTTGTTCTCCAGTACTGGGATATCGTGAAAAAATAACAGGTTTATCTTTAACGTACTCGAAAAATACGTGGTATGTAGCTTTGCAGAAATATTCATAAATGAACTTGAAGTTGCGTCAATAGATAGCGTTGCTTTTGTTCTGAAAAAAAAAAATAAAAATAAAACTAATGAAAAAAATAGGGTTTATTGTGAAAATATCTACGTGTTATGCTTTAACGGTAAATATATAACGATTTATATCACAATATTTCCGTTTAAAAAAAAAACAGATTCCCAATCGTTTTTCAACTGTCGTTTATTAAACTTTACAATTGTATTGTGTATTGACGAAATAGGCAAAGTAACAGAAACGTAAAGTCAAATGTTAAAGTATTCAATTGTGTATAGGGCTGAACGGTGACATTTCGGATACATATGTTCATGTAACATTTTACTGTTCTTTTACGTGAGGATTTTTTTACCCAAAATATTGATATGAAATTTTGCAACAATCCATATAAGTTTGCTTTGAATACGTTTCGTGAACACGCCACTGAAAACTGGAATGGTTACTATTTATTTAGCAAACTGGAAAGTAAATCGAGTAACAGCTTGTGTCCCTAATATTAAGTCCTCGCTTGATGCATTTTAAACCACTGGAAGAAAAAAAAGAAAGTTACGGACGTCACAGATAAGCATATCAAGAATAATACACTATTAATTATTTTGTGAGAATTACCAGGAAATTATTTGCACCTTTTCAAATCTTTACAAAGGTACAAAGATTTTCCTTGTAAATTTAAGTGTTTGTTGAAGTTAAAAGGAACTTCCTTATTTTAAAAGAAATTGTGAAACTTTGTAAGTCACGGGTTTGTCGGAATCATGGATTTATTCGCAAACCACGGCCTCTTGTATGGAATTTGCTGGAGTAACGTAATAAGTCAGATAAACTACATACTACAAAATTAAGAAAGTTAAGTACAGGTAATTGAAATTTACGTTGTATATATAATAAATAAAAACGTTCAACTTTCTACGTCAAGATGGTAAAGGTAAGCCGACCTCCGTAGCGTAATCAGCTGCGCACCCTCTAACAGTACGTGTGGACCTAAATGATATTTCTAAAAGGAGTGACGTACTTAAAAAAAAAAAAAAAAAAACATAATCACATTGTTTGAACGAGTATTTTTTATGACTAAACATACTGGAACAGGGTTGTCATTTTCGCGTAGAAAAGGATACGTGTGATACCTTCGAGAGCATATCCAATATGGGTTCGATGAAATTTGACGCACGCCAGGAATTTTCAACGGGGTGCGCCGAAGCATGGAACGCAGATTTACAGTATGCATTGAAGGAGTGGGGAGACATTTTGAGCCATTCCTGTAACGTTCATTACATCACTTGTAACAATAACCCTTGAGTAGTATATTACAGGATGTCCTATGGTATGCAACCTCATTTCCATACGCACTTTTACTGATTTTTGCAAGGGTTGCAGGACCGATACTGACAGTCTATCTAAATGAGTGACCAAATTAAAAGGCGCCATGTTGCAGTTTGTAACATGGGATGGCTTATACCAGCGTTTTTTGTTTAAAAAAATCGACCTCCCCACCCCTACAATTCCCTATCTTCGCCTGCAATATGTCAGCGTTCAATTTGGTCATGTAACAAATAAGTAGCGTAATAGTCTAGTTCTTACATTATATCGTGGGCTTGGTGCAGAAACTCACTAAATAAAAGTTTGCCTGTATTGGGAAAGCGATAATTTAGTTGCGATTTTCTTGGTCGATTAATGATAACTACTTTGACTGATCTCTATTCAAATCAATATAATTTAGTCAATTTTCTTTAGTTTAGTCGTACCTTCACCTTGACATTAAAACAATCCTCAACAAATCTGAAAATTGACTAAGTGAGTTTCTCCGCCAAGCCCACGACATAAGATTTGTTGCGTAAATAAATAAATAATTATAGTTTTGGATAATATATAATAATCTGAAAGTATTATTTTCGTACAACTTAATCCAGAAAGTATTATCCAGAAATCAACAAAACAGTATCAGTCAATACAATAATCTTTTTTACATAGAGTACACAAAATAAAAGTGTACTAGAGATTTTTGCGATTGGGACCTGAACCACTGCACGTTAATGACGTGACCATGAATGTTGGAGTACAATGGATATTACCAGATCCGTGCATTTATGATTCATTCCCGCTACAGTAAACTTTGTAGCAGATTTTTTCACTATAAAATACTGGTTTACCTTTTAATTCGGTGTAGTTCCAGCCACTCTTGGGAAACAATTCGCGCCAGTTCAGCGCCGTGTGCGTGAGACCAGCGATGCACAAGATTTGCGCGACTGTGTCGATCTTCTCGCACCGTTGCTTTCCCACACGATCCAAACAGCTACATAAGAGTGCGTTGTAGATAAATACACGCTGAAAACATCAATTGATTTCTACGCTTTTTTCGAAGCCAATATGGATAAAATACTCAACGACAATCCTAGATAATGGTATTTGCCAACTTTATGAGTAAATATGTATCCAGAATTACTAATTCGTTACGCGTGATCTCTTGCGCCGCAGTTAAATGCACGAGGTTCCGGCGCCAGAGATTGTGCCTCAGAAGTTCGTAACACTGGAAACAATTTAGTTTAAAACGTTGGCTAAAACTATAGTCTAGGATTGCTATTGTTTAACTTTCGCAGATTGGCTTCAAGAAACCTGCAGTTATAGATTAATGCTTTTAGCGTTGAATTGTCTACCATGCCCTCTTAAGAGGGCGTGGTAGATAAATAAGCGCAAAATTCTTGAATTGTGACCCACACTTTTAAACCCCGACGCAAAAAGAAGGGTGTTATAAGTTTGACGTGTCTATCTGTGGCATCGTAGCTCCTAAACGAATGGACCTATTTTGATGTGGATTTATTTATTTGAAAGCTAACGTGATCGAGATGGTTCTTGGCTATGATTCAAGGAAATATGTTCAACCGTTTAAAGATAGTGAGTTCTTTTCTAGTTTTTAACTATTTATTCCACGTAGTGTTGCTTAGCAACGATGCACTGAATGCAGCTACAAACTCATCGTTTTCATTTTCATTGTAAACGATGAATCCTAGATATATTTGAGTGAATGTCAGCAATTCTACTGGGCTGATCGATTTCAAATTTAGTATCCTGTGAATGGGGGGTTTGTTTAAATATTTCAAATATTTGCGAGTTATTGAAAGCCAATATAAAAAAACTACAAAAATATCAATCCTTTATAATTATATTTGTCAACTGTATGAGCAAACATCTACACAGAATTATGCATTTGTTAAGCGTGATCTCTTACACCGCAATTAAATGTTCGAGATTTCGACGTCGGATATTGTTCTTTTAGGTATACTGTACGTTAATCGAGAAAAAGTTTTGTTCAGGAGGTTGGCAAAACCAACTGTCTAGGATTGCTCTTTCATATTTTTGCAAATTAACTTCGAGATACTTACAATTCTAAACTGATGCTTTTAGCGCTAAATTATATACCATGTACTCTCATTGTCTTTTATTTATTTCAAACAATTGCAAATAACTCAAATATTTTTTTACCAAATGGTTTGAAAAAATTTGAGACTCTGTACAGTCATACGATACAACATTTTGTCGGACCGTTTTCTAAAATAGTGTGCAATCATTTTGGCTTAATTTGACGACATATCATGTATATTTCAGGGACAAAAATCTAAGAATCCGTTTGGTGTATTGTAACGGAAAAATTCAGATACAAACGATGATATATAAGTGTTAAAATTGTAGGAATGAATTTTTGATGTTTGTATTAATTTGCGTCAAAAAATATTTTCGAAACCACTGTAAAACTAAAGAACGAGGCCTAGTATGGTTAGCGCTTATATAAAAATAGTTAGTAAAATGTTAAGGTACGGTCCTCTTCTGCCCTCGAACAACAAGAGTTTATTTGCTTAGTTGTTCCTGGTCTTTGCTGTGGTGACTGTCAGGTGAATCTTAAGTCACATTTTGAATATAACATTGGCTGTCCCAAAATCACTCAATACGAATACTGGGATGGTTCCTTATCTAAGGCAATGGCCGATTCCTCTCCCAATTCCAGTAATTGTGTCCAATTGTGTGTTATCGCGTCTTATGACTCGCAGTCGACGAGACGTAAAGCTCACCGTAATAAGACTATGATAATTAACTAGGTCAATCAGACTATCGAGGTGCACTGCACTCGGGTAAAACTGGTATCGTCACGTATGTGTTTCGAGGAAATATTGATAGGTACGCGTGAGTGTTCGGCACGGATTCGCTTGGTTTCGCAATAAACGATGAATTTTTGAGACTTTGCCACTTGATAATCCGCAATCAAGGTACACGGCTTTTATAGGAATCGTATGTTCAGTGCAGTTGATTTGCCCCAGGCGAGTCAGAGCACGCAGTCAGTGCTTAATAAGGACGGCGAATTCCTCTAGTCTGGCTTCCTCGAACTTTCTACAGAATGCTTGTATCTTTAACTAAGGGGAGTTCATGCCGAATTTGAATGATTTTTATAATTTTTATATTTATACGAGCTATGGCATATTTCGTAGGCATACGTTTGCTTTTATAGTTTTTTGTATAGTGGCATGTTAAAGCCCAAATTTACATAAACCCGTTTTATATAAGGAACGAAAACCAACAGACGTATATAAATGAATTAATTCACACTGAATAAAAGTGTCACGGGAAACGTCAAGACATGCATAAAATTTGCATAAATATATTTTGTATTTTTAAAAGTTTCGAAATAAGTAGGACATTAATTTTTATTTAAAATTCAATATTTAAAAAAAATACAAAGTGTATTTAATGCGATTTTTATACACGTCTTGACGTATCCCGTGACCCTGTTCTTCACTCTGAATTATTAAATTTTTTAAATTAAGTTGGCTTTCCTTTTTTGTATTAAACCTTTATGCAAATTTGAGTTTTGACCCACCACTATACAAAAACTATGAAAGATAGAAAATTTTCATTACTGTAAATTTATAAATATATTTATATATAATAAACCATGTCTCATACAAATATAAAAAAAAAGTTATTAAAACCATTAAAATTTTGCAGGGAGCCGCCTCCCTCCACCCCCTTCAACTTAAGTCATGGCCGCTCCGTATTCCTCTTTCTTCCTGCTTCAGAAGTGTTAGTTCCGCCCCTATTGACCTCGGTGTCAACGATACTTACGATGGTCGTCTGGGTGAACGTGTTTGGGCGCTGGAGGCCTAGCAGTGCGGAAGCGGTAAAGACGACACAACACGTGCATCACGCCTTAACATAGCCTCTAAGCTCTAGTCTGTGAACTGGTGTGCAGTCTTCTCGCCGACAACTTACCTACCTCTATGAGACTTTCAGCGGTGACCCTATCATTTTATTACGCAGTATTATACCCTTTATCCGCCTATACATTTCTGATGATACTATGCCAAGACTTTCATACTTATAAGGACCACAAAAAAAAGTAAACAATTTTCGGTAGTGTAAAAATAAACTGAGTGAGGGATTTTGTTCAGCACTCAACCTCTGGGTCTTCAGCGTTGGTGTGGTATGACATGAAGTGAGAATGGAGCGGCGCCGGAATGAAAGGGCAGGGGAAACGGGAGATCCCCGAAAAAAACCTGCATATTTCACGGAAAAATATTTTGTTGATATTTGCGTTGGTAATTATATCTTCTACTCATTATAAAACATTTTTCTGTCATGTGGTCATATATATACAGACATATATATATATATATATATATATATATATATATATATATATATATATACACACACACACATACATACATACATACATACATACATACATACATACATACATACATACATACATACATACATACATACATACATACATACATACATACATATATTGTTTACTACAAAATTATTTTACAGGGAAGAAATCCTTCAAAATTTTTCTTTGAGTGTACTGATATTCTTAAGCAGACGTAATTCACGCACTCTGAGCAGTTTTCAAATAATCTTGTAACGGCCAGAGTTCTGCACAGCGCTCGGCGGCCTGGGTATAAGGCCACCTTAAGGGATCTAACTAGCAAGGTTGCAGCCACTGAGTTCTGTTTAAACGAATATTATATTATGATCGGGAAAGGAATTAGGAATAGCAACCGTCGCACAGATGCGTTAAAAAAAAAAAAAAAAAAAAAAAAAAAACTTATTAAGGAATCTACGCAAAATAAATAGTTGTTAAATGAGTCGATTTCAAAGCTAGTTCTTTCAAACATTACGTGAAAGTTTTAGCAAAATATTTTCACATTCAGAAACCTCGTTCCTTTTTATGTTTTATTCGTAAATAATTTATATGAGCGCATAAAAATCTTCGATATCACTTTTCATTGTATTTAATGTACAATTACTTTTGTCTGAAATTGTTTTGTTTAAAATTGATCCAATGAGAAGTAATTTATTTACCATTGATTCCCAATTTAAAATTCACGTCTGCTGGTTTGTTAGACACAGCTGTTAGGCTCTACCACCCTATAGGTGGTTCGGAATAAAGTGAGCACTCGAATAAGCCCTGCTAAATATATTATTTTCAGCCAATTGGTATCTTTCCACGTGTAACGGCTAACGACGGGAAAAGTCTAACCTCACTGGACACGCCACTTTATGTTTGCGCGTGTCAAATAAATTGTTCAGTCGACACGTACCTATATAGTTTCATAAAAAGAATTTTATTAATTATATAAAATACAATTATATCGCTGTCGGTTGATTTTGATTCAGTATTGTATTTCAATACGAATAAACACGGAACTATATTGCGTAATTTCGTTGCCAACTATACAAGCAGTAAGGAGACTATCGGTAATGTTGAACAGTAGTATGTAGTAACGGCTAGTGATATATTTCAGAGGTTAAATTTTTAGTGCTCACTTTATCCCGAACGGCCTATACCTACCTTTCCTAGTCTGTAACCTTCTATAGTCACAGAACCAGCGAGCGAATAATATATGTGGCAACAACTGACGCGCGACAATTCACAGTACCTATACGCTTCACCGTAAGTTTGTATATTTTAAATTATGCTTAACGTTTTCTTATGTGTAGGCCCTACCAACTGCGTTTAGCTCGGGCCGTGGCGGCCGAGTGGTCAGACTGCTCGCCTCCCACCAAGGCGATCCGGGTTCGATCTTCGGCGGGGTCGGTCCCCGGACTTTCGCACGAGGAAATCGCGCCGGACGATGTCGCTGGTTGGCGGACACGAAGGAGTAATCAGCCGTAACTCTTAGTCAGGGCCGTATTTACGCATCTAGGCGCCCTAGGCCCGTGACTCTTCAACGCCACCACAACTAACTCTCTTTTACATCCTTCCTTACCAACTCGCGTCCTTATCCCATTTCAAACACCGCATTATACATTTCTCTACTCTGTCCTCTCGCTATGCATGAAAATAAAAATAATAATGGCATTATGATTTCTTTCGTTATCTCCAATGCAGTTACTTGAAAATTACTGTTAACAAAAACATTTTATAATCCATTAAATACACACACAAGTGCAGCCATTAAAATGTTTACTGATCGCCATATAGGTAGGGACTTATAAAAGGAGTGAGTGATGAGAAATGATTGTCAATTTCTCCTCGCTTATGAGTGCGCCACTAGCAAATTTGCGCCCTAGGCCCGGACTTAGTGGACCTAGTGATAAATCCGGCCCTTCCCTTAGTTAGAAACCATCTCGGCAATCGCCTGAAATAACTGCGGAACACCGTGTAAAACTTAAATGACCGGAAATCAAACCCGGGTTCTCCCAGACACGAGTCCAGTGGCTTGTCACTGCGCCACCTCGCTCGTAAGGCACTAAAGAGTGAACGATAGATTTTGGTCAGCGCTTAACATCGAGGTAGTTAGAGCTGGTGAGGGGTGACATGAGGTGAGCATGGAGCAGCGTCGGAATGAGGAGGCGGGGGAAACGGGAGATCTCCGAGAAAACCCGCCGACCAACGGCATCGTCCGGCACGATTCCCACATGCGAGGTAATGAGAAAAGAAGCTAAGCCACGGTAAGCTCTGAAATTATCAGAAGCACGAGGAACTATATTAAAAGTTGAAAGCTAACTGGCACTCTTACAGCACATCCAGTTAGATATGCAGCGTTCGATTACGTCACATACGTCCTTGGCGGCAATAACGCGACTAACTTTGATGTAAGTTGCCCTGTATTTCCGCGACAACAGATATATTACTTGAAACCTACTGCCGTTACCCTTGAACGAGCCGGTTTTCAAGCTGCTCTGCGAGTTTACATGGAAAATTCCTATTACATAAAAGGAACTGGTGTATAGTCCTATAGGAAGCGTCATTCGCTCCTAACGTGTCACACGTTATTATATTTTTACAGAAAACTGCTAAATTTGAAAGAAGAAATCGATTCAGACTATGATTGTGTGTTTTTTTTAAATACTGCACACCTTTCAAAAACTTATTCTGACGGCCTTAGAATGACTTAAAAAGTTTCTTCAGAATGCTCTCTCTGTCCAGAAAATTACCAACCTATTTTGTAAACAATATTTAAAATTGAAAAATTATATTATACATCACTTTTATTTTTAACGGACTAAAGTTTAAAATTATTTCTCCTAAGAAAATACATGCAAGATTTAAATCGAAAAACGTTGGGTCCATATAACAGCAATAAGTGTAGAAAGAAGCTGACGTCGAGAAAAATCACACAACAGTCCATACCATTTGTACAGCATATAATTGTTACCGACTTAGGTAAACTATTCATGCATAAATGATCTATTGCATGCGTTTCACGTTTTTCGTTTTAAATCTTACAAGTATTTTCATAGGCGAAATGTTTATATACTCTTTGTCCGCTTTAAAACGTAGTAACTTATATTATTTTTTGAAATATAATTTTCTGCCGTCCAGTCCTGTAAAAATTTGAATATTAAACAATATTAAGTTTTTTTTTATTTAAAGATTTATTTTTTCACAGTTTTTTCTGTCTCACATTGATTACATTGGCATCCAGTTCTGAACTATGCTTAAACGTTCAAGACTCTAGCTCATCGGGAAGTTTCGAATCTTTAGCTCATTGTTACTGAACAGACAAAGAAAAAAAAAATAATCAAGAAAGTGAGTTAATAAAAACGTGTTGAAAATATAGGTATTCGTTTGACTTTACGCCGTGCTGTCTGCGAATAAACTATCGGGTAACATAGAATAAAACTACTACAAAAACACTACACGCCAAATAAGTGCTCCGCGCGTGAAGACGTCATTATTTTTCATGCGCGTACCAGTTTCGGTAATTTTGCTTCTTGTTTTCAGCGTCTCCATCGGATTAAAAGTACATCATTCGAGGCATTTTCTTAAGATCATCGTTTATAGATATTCGCAGGAATTTCATAGTCAACACTGTAAAAAAAAAAAAAAAAAAAAAACCAATAAATAGCCTACCAGTTTCAGTTGCATTTTATAACATATATTTTGTCAGTGTAATATATTCAACATCACAGAATCTAAAATACAAAGCACATAGTTCACGATAAGAAAATTTCTCTTTTTCACTTTTGTATACTGTAAGAGGTGAGGTGACTTTTGTCACGTGGAGCGACTTTTTGACACGTGGGTAGACTTTGGGGCCCTTTCATGCTACTTTATTTTCCAAAATTGTCAACTGTGAGTAAACAATAACTAAAAATGTCGAGTGGCTATTTATTATTCGGCATTTATCGCAAATAATTTATTTATTCAGGGCTGCCAAATATGCGAAAAATAATATTTTGTAATGTCTCGAAGTCACCACACAAGTCGAAAGTCATCCCTAATTAAGGTAGTTGACTTAAAGATTACTGCTACTTTAGTAAAGTAATGTTTAGTGTCACTGACAATCTTCGGTAAAGTCTCAAACTTGATGACGAGATGGCAAGTCCTGGTGGAAGTAGTCGCCACCAGTATCGTTTATCAAATCATTTTTCCCGATAAGAGTTTGTGTAGTTTGATAATAAATGTTTTGGCTTGTTGCAATACACTATATTTTCAGCACGTCCGCGGAGTAACACATATGAGTAAGTTTAGGCAACTCCTTGAGATTATTACATTACCAAAATTCACGAACTGGAGTAGGATAGGTTATCTCAGTCAGATGACCAGGATTTGTCGATCACCAGGACCTTCATGAACTCCTGTGATGCTGTTCGGGGTTTTAATATGGCGGGAATAAACACAAAACATACATATTTTATATGTGTTAAATATTTTGCCAGATGCGACTTTCACAGCGCATTCTTTACATGTTACTTAATTTACATTTAAATATAGTATTCGTTTCGTGCTTGTTTCTCCGAGATTTTGAACACCGTGCATTTTAGTTTCACTTTGTTGTGAGCTGTCAAGGTCAAGGTCAAGGTTGAATTTCACTCGGGTTACGTTCTGAATATCTTAAGATGAAATTTTGTCTTACCTGTACTGTACCCTCGTGAGCTTTTGAAAACACCTAAGGGGCGTGCGTGGCATTATTCAGTTGAAATAGTCACGACGAAGATTTTCGTCGTAGAATACTGACTGACACACACACACACACACTCTCTCTCTCTCTCTCTCTTTCTATCTATCCTAGATGTCCAGAAACTGCCGCATACGATGATACTTATCGCGCACATTACGGCAACACTGCACAGAGAAAGTCCCTTCTTGCGCTCAAAGCCCAGGTATTATTCTACGTATGTTACGCCGAGTAAATGTAAAATCCATAAAAATGTATAACTTTAATTTTTATAGTTTTTGATGTGATAATATCCTGGCCTCTATAATAACCGGATTTCCAAAATACTCGCGTTTTGATTTGAAAATAATTTTTCATCCCAAATCCTCTCACGCAGTTTCATGGATGTTAAAACTTAAGAGTTTATCCACGACTGAGTATTCCAGTCATTTGCTCGACGTCTTGCCTTTCCATATCCTATAACGAGATGCTAAATGTTTTTAATGAAGTGTAAATAAGTTATACACGGCTTGTCTCGCCTCAGGCAGGATCGTCATGGATAAGAGAAGGCAAGGGCGGAGGTAGTGGCCGGCAGATCTACCCGAGAAATACATCGCTTATTCAACCCGAAGATTGGATGAAGTGAAATGAGATTAAAGCCGAATTCACTACCACACTTCACGTACGAACGAACACATGCACGTACGTTAAGTATTAGAGATTGGATTAACAACAATATTTAATCTAGAAATGCTTGTAAAATGTTTATGTCATAACAAAATGTCGGTAATAGATGATCGTACTTAATTTTTACTTTTCGCAGTGAATTAAATAATGTATGACCACAAGATAAATGATTTAACAATATAAACTAATATTTAATTTATTCTTACGTTTAAACAAGTTGCATTCACAACCACCACTTAGCGTACGTACGTACGTACGAAGTAGAAAGTTGATCAACTCTAATACATACGTACGCACGCTACGCGAGGATGTGAATGCTAGCATGCACATTCTGTGTTTCTGCTTTTGTACGCGCGTACGATAAGTGGTGTTTGTAAATCCAGCTTAAGAATGAGCAGCGACGGAACGCAGCTGTGGAAAAAAAAGGGAGAGAACCCCGAGGTGACCCCTCGGCTGACGGTATAGTCTATTTCACAAACGAGAGCACTTTATCTGATAGGCTGGCGAATTTTTCTGTAGTTCGTTGAGCAGCATAATTTGATTTGTAGGGTTTCCCTTGCAATTTGCATTATTTTACTTTCATGTTCTCATTGATTAAACTAATTAACTGTTTGACAAATATAATATAGAGGATTTAATCCTTAGATCGACGGTTACCGCGGTTGGCTAGAGTACTCGCCTCCCATAAAGGTGATACGGGTTCGATTCCCGGAGTGGTCGATCCCCGAATTTTTGCATGTGGGAATCGTGCTGGACGATGCTGCTGATCTGCGGGTTTTCTCGGGAATCTTCCGCTTCTCCCGCCCCTTCATTCCGGCGCCGCTCCGTCTTCACATCATGTTATCAGTCTTCAGCGATAAAGACCTGGATATTAAGTGTTGACCAAAATCTCTTCAAACTATCTTATATCGACATTTACCACGTGTCATAAAACCGCACTCGTTTATTTAATTACCTTATAATTATTTAGATGAAGTTTCCATATATCCAGTGTATACTGAAAGGGAGTAGTCAATACAATGTACAAATAAAACACAGAGGATACCTATACACTTGAACATAAACTATACGACAAAATCAATCACACCTGCATAAAAAACAACACACAAGTGTGAGTAAATGTGATCAAAAATAATTAAAATACAAAATCAAATACATATGAGTTATATCATAGGCCTGCAAACGCACTAATCAATAGAAACTTCAAAGTTTGCCAAGTTTCTTACAAATGCAAGATCGAAACATCTCGTCAGGAAATGGATCCCAATCTCCACGAGGCAGGTTAACTGTCTGGTCGATACACCAACGTTCCTCAAAAATTAATTGAATAAAACCGCATTTATTAACATTTTCCAGGGGTTTACAAACCCAACTTACGAAACAAAATGTATTTTACAGTAGCGGTACACGGGAGTCAGAACTCGTTCACTTATAACATGTTCACATAACTTGTTCTTATGTTGGCTACCTCTTTCAGTTTGAACACGTTTCAGATGAATTACCTTCTGTGCTACTCTCCTAAGACGCTTTAGAAAATCTACTATGGTAGGTAGGGTAGGTTGGTCAAAATGTTGTGTTTAAGATGTTCGAAATGTAACCAGAGGGAATATCACTAATCACTCGCCCTGATTTCAAGCCAGGTAAGAGGCAGTGGGTGAACACGCATATAGACGTGCATGGTACATACACGAAGACGCCTTTTATAGTGTTACATCATGACGATCTCCTGCTCATTAACTTATTGTTATGTGATAAGTTCGTAATCAAGCCCCTGTTGGAAGAAATTAAGTAGATAACCAATGTTATTAGTTAGGCCTACACATCTTATTTACATTAACATGTAAATTTTTTTTATTACTTAAGGGGTCCGCCTCGTAGCACATGTGTTGGTGTGAGTGAGGTATTGTGCTAAGGGCGACGTCGTATGGGCCATACAACGGTGCGTCGCCTCTACGCTTAAGGCGTGCTGTCTTCGCGAAAAAACAAATTTCCTATGGGACTTTTAAGTGGTGACCCTATTGTTTTATTTACGAAATCACTTTACTAAAGTCCAGTGCACTACCCTCAAGTGGTTTCACATGTATTCGGCTAGTATATTTTCCGCTATAGCAGCCTGAAAACCCCGTTTTAACACATTTTGACGTGCCCTAAAAGGGGATTTCTAATACGTGTGTTGTCTTGAAAGTACTTAAGGGCAGTCGTCTGAAGTGTGTGTTCTTTTCGTAGAGAAACGGCGTGAACACACGTATATTAGTTTCGGTGTAAAACATTTTCTTCAAACATACTGCAGAGTGATTTTATGACAACGAGGCGGGCCCCTTAAAGGTAAGTAAATATAAATGTTTATAACTTAAAAATGCCTCATCGTGCACTCAAAAGTGGATTCAAATACGTCACAAGAAGCCATCTCCTGATTATTCTCACCTCCATGGTAAACCGCAGTTAGCAGACAAAAATTTCCATTTGGCGCGAAAAATAAAAATTGAATGTATTGTGTTCAAAATATCGAAGAAGAAAAAACAGCACAAAACAAATTATACATTTAAGTACAAATAAAATAACGCGTAAAGAATGCGCTGCGGTCGTAGCATTGAGCAAAATATTTATCATGTAGGAAATGTGTAGGCTTTTTTGGATTCCAGTCATCTTAAACCTGAAACGCACTAAAGTTCTTCAAGTTCCTGATGATCAGCAAAAAAACTACTAAAATAACCTAACCTACTCTACTTCAGCGGGTGAGTTTTCGAAAACGCCTCTTATCCCTGCGACACGGCCGTAGAAGAACAGGTCTGGACACCCGCCTGGAAACTTGACCCCCTTGTTGTTTGACTGTAGTTCACCAAGTTACCGAGAATATTGTGTTTTATTGGCGCTTCAGTTAGGGCGGTCGGACTAAATTCCGCCCACCTCCTTTCCACTAAGATAAACAATTTATCAAAACGTATTTTTTTTTATCAATTTATGAAATACTTCCTTCGCTCACAAATTTAAGAAAAGGCTCCAGCAATTTAACAGTGGAAAAAAGCGGGCGGAGTTTGAGTCCGACCACCCTAACTGAAGCGCCAATAAAACACAATATTCTCGGTAACTTAACGAACTACAGCCAAACAACAAGGGAGTCAAGCAAAATACATTGGTAGATAGGCGAGTGTCCAGACCTGTTCTTCTACGATCGTGGTCTGCGATGATGAAAATAAACTGTGTTACACATAACTGATGACTTTGTGCAACATTCTTCTCTCGTTAAGTTACGTAAACTTTCATTCTTTAAGTATTTAGGTTTACAAGCATAGAAAATTAAATTTATTTGCAGCAAAATGTCATGAATATTTAGTGTTGAAGTGATAGTTAAATATGCTATGTTCGTTGAGGTCAGAAACCGAATTAATTTCTTTAGGTTTTGATGTGTAATCACAAAAACATCAAACATTCATCCCAGGTATACTGCTTTTTAAGCGTGGTCGGCACAGCTTTTTTATTCGAGTATCGCTTTAGTATTCATCTTACATCAAACACAGTTACAGAAAAACTCTTCTCGGCAACAAAAGCTGCACATTTAGACACTTCACTTGCTTTTCTTCTTGTTCACTGAACACTGTAGGTCTCCTAGGTCTCCCATTTCAATGCTGCTGAACAGTTATCACTTTTCTCTGAATAGAAAAATTTTTCAGCTTTCCGGAAAAACATCCCTCTCCGAACAGTTTCAGCAGTACGTTGTAGATCATCATCAAAACAGTAGTAGCTGTTCTTATAAGTATTCATTTCTTAAAAATTCAGCACCAACCTGAAAATTTAAAACTAAATTTTACCATACAATACCTCAGAATGACATATTTAGTATAGGTATCCTTACTTGGGTCAATGTCCCAAGTTACGGACTCCAAAAAAATCTTCTAGAAATCAATTAACTGTGATTTTAAAATTGCAGTAGACTCAATCTCTTGCAATGAAAAAGATTTCAGATACACAGGGCATAAGCATTCCAGAAGTTGCTGAGAGTTCATATGCAATTAAAGTTACTCAACAATAAAAACTGCACTATTTAGGAAAGCCAATTTCAAAGTGTCATGTTTAAACTTGAAACTAGCTAAAATTACTTTAAACACTTCATAACTTACGTAGTACATCAAGTTAGATGATACAACTTTCGGCACAATACACTAACAATAGGTTAGCCAAAAATGAAAAGTGAAATATCCCTCAATGTCCAAGTTACGTTACTGTCCCAAGAATGTGATCATGGCTGTATATATTCATTTGTGTTTATAATGGTTTACTTAATTTAAATATCTAATCGACGAAAACAAACCTCATAATGTAATTATTTAAAGTCACAATTTTTCCTTCGACTGTAGGCACTGCGAGATCTTTCCACAACCAGTATTTTAAAAGAAAAAAAAAACATGTTGGGAACTCCCTGACTTCAGGCTCTTAACCACCGACTTGGTGCTCATGAATGTTCTAGAACTTAATAAACAGATTACGTGGCTAGAGTGATTATAAGCTGTCCTATGATCTACTTAATACTCTACCCTCTCATTTCCAATAATTTTCCTTTATTACCTGCGTGATTACATTTGGTCTTTGATGCATGAATGAGATATAATAAGGGGTTTTGGCAGACTGCAAAGTTCAGTTGTACGAAACAAGGTTGACGGGTTAGACGTTCCCACAAGGTCAAACCAAATGAATTCTGTCTACAATGGCTACTTCAATGTCAACAATATTTCCGTAATTTATGGTAACGTACTTACGCTCGAAACTCGTAAAATAATCAGTATTTCATTTGATTATTTTAAGTCAAATTAATTTTCTTAACTATGCCGAACTAATTTCAAAAGGTTCAACCAAATTACATCATTGATATCTAGCCTATACAAATTTGTATTATTTTGAAACATATCATACATTAGCTTTTTAAAAATGTTTTCTTTGTTTACATTAGTCCTGAAAGCGGATTGAAAATATTTATTTTCGTTTGGACTGAAGTAGTAGCATCAGTTTCGTTTTGTTCAGTTGGCTGCATGTGTTGGAAGTACGGAGTAACGTCTGGCTCGTGTTTCCGTCTTTGTGAATTTTCGAATCAGTTTGTTATTTTTCTAAATACAAAAGTTTTGAACAGCGGTTTTAAACAGGTTTTAGAGGCCCAAAAGTCTTGTTTTTACTAACCGCGCCGAATTTTTAAGCTCAAGACTCGGTTTCAGTTGTCACATTGAATTTTTCAATTTTTTTTTTTTTTTTTAATTTTGAGAAGAAAAACGTTAATTCGGTGAAAAAAAAAATTCTATTTACTTTACTTTGCAGTGCATACGTGGCGATTGAGCTGGTAATGTATAATAGAATAGGTGAGATGAAGAATGAAAAGATTCCACTTTGACCAACTTTCGGGAAAACAGGAAAAACTGTCATTGACACTAAACTGTCAGAAATAGGGATTTTTTTTTTTTTTTTTTATGATTTTAAGAAATTGAACGTTATGTGAATAACACAATACCTTTTATGTTCAGAAAGTTATCTGCAATCAAAGCTGAAAGAATGTTTTCCTTTTTAATCTCATTGAGTCGATAGTATTCTGAAACTCGATGAAACAATATTATAATTCCTACACTTTATTAACCACACATTAACAATGTCACATGTTGTACACTAACAACACTGTAGACTACAAAAACAAAAGAAACACTACTGCACGGACTCTCGAGACGAATTCAAAATTCAAACACTTCAAAAATTCGTAGTCCCATGGCGGTGTAAGGATTCCTAGAATATTTTCTTTATTTATCTCAATCAATGAAGCGACATATAAATTACAACTTGGCTATATAAGTTCTTTTTCGGTAAAATATGGAAATTGTTTCCTTTTCCATCTCACCCATTCAATTAGTTCACAATCAGTCAGGCAAATCATGCCTGATTGCGACGTGATTGTACGTTAAAAGCTAAACGGCAATGCCCTGTACTGTAGCGCAAGGTAAATATAATTTGCGGTAGAAGCTAACATTTTTCTTAACAAAGCCTTCAAAATAGTGGAAAATAAAATCATTCAATATGGCAACTGAACCCTTAACGGCGACATATACTGAAGTGTTTCGAATTTATCCAAAAATAATACACGGTAGTCTAGTCAAAAAACTGAATAATCGCAACTCGCTACTATAGCAGATATTAAAAATCTTTTTTGGCATTTTGGTTTTAAATGGTTTTTGCCGTGACAGCTGATTCTTTTAAAAGAAGAATTTATACGGTTCGGAATAAAGAGTCAGTTACCCAGAATTTCGCTAGTTATATAATTAGACAAAACCATAGTAGGCTATTTGCTGCCTTAAAAAATCAGCCAGCATGTATAAGACGAGCTTAAATAAAACTATCTAACATATTTATGTTATCTGCTCTCGTTTAGGCGCAAGCAATTAATATCGCTATATAAAAAAAAAACGGATAAACAAGAGAGCGTGACCATAAGAGTAGGAGACCTGGAGCGTGAGACGTGATGTAGCGTGGTACGGGGGAAGTATTTTTTCTTGTATAATTATTGAAAATGTTTCCAAAGCGTTTATCTACGAAAATAATACACACTTCAGACTGTGTCCCTATGATTTTACAAATGTCGTCTACTAATTAAAAACGTTATTTCCTCGATCCTCAAAAGTGCTAAAAATGACATCTTCACGTTGCTGTAGCTGGGAAATTAGCAACCGTTACAGGAAAAATTAATCATAGAAACCCGACTTTGCCTCATACTTTCCACAGATAAAATAACAGGGTCATTGCTTGAAGTCCCATTGAAAAACGGTTTCAACAAAAACTCTGCACGCTAGTTTAGTACTCCGCGCCTAGAGGCGATGAGGTGTTTGACGGACGTGTTATATTCGACTTATCGCCTTCCCCGTTTTCGTGCCTCGAACAAAAAAAAAAAAAATAGCGCCCACAAACTTTTAAGTGAAGAGTATACAGACTTTGGTCAGCACATAAATGTATCGCTTACGTAGAGTTTCGTATCACAGCAGCGGAAGCTGTGGGGAACACATCAAACGCCACATTGCCACTACACAACAAGCACCGAATAACTAGCTTACAAGTTGACCATTAAACATTTTTACTACATAACTATAGGAAATAAACGAAATAATTTTACAGGCGGAAGTTATATAGCAATGTTCAATACACTGCTGTATCTGATTTCTTTATTTATCTATTATGTGCATTTTAAGGGCGCGGTCTACCGCAATTTTCATCATCATTACTTTATTTTTTATTTGTACCAGATATTTTTTTTTTTAATCTAGACTCAAAATGTGACTAAATTTGACTCTTATGAAATTTTGTTATCTCTGAAAGTTTTCGCGTAATAGCTTGCTAAAGTCATATTTTGCATGTTTCCGTTTTAACGACTACACTAAAACCAACTTATATATCAAACTCAAAAAATCACAGTGTATAATGACATTGCAAGCGACAATGACATGCTCATAAGATTAAAGAATAAAAATTACTCGAATTTTAAAGAAATGCCGAAACTGAATATAAAAATTTTAAAAATGCAATATATATATTTTTTTTAATACAAATAATCATTATTTAATTTTATGAGTATTTCATTGTAGCCTGCAATATCTTTATCCACTGCGATTTTTTTTTTTAGTTTGGTATATCAGTTGGTTTTAGTGTAGTCGTTAAAACGGAAACATGCAAAATATGACTTTAACAAGTCATTACGCGAAAACTACGAGAGATAAAAAATTTCAGAGAGCCAAATTTAGTCACATTTTGTGTCTAAAATAAGAAAAAAATATCTGGTGCAAATAAAAATAAAAGAATTGCGATGAAAATTGCGGTAGCCGCGCCCTTAAGGCATGTCAGTCTGATAATAATGGTTTTTAGAAACGATATATTTTCAAAAACTAGAATAACAGGCAGACGAGGAATGATTTTGTAATAAGCATACTTCCATGTATCGCTGCATTGCAGTTAGAGCTTGTATAAAGGCCTGTATGAGACTTTCAGTGGCGACCCGATAATTATATGATGTATTATTAATAGAGACCTGAAAAATACGCGGGTTCAACGACTTGTAGGCTAACCTCCAAGAACGTCTACGTACTCAAGCAGACAACAGCTGTTCATTAACTGTGCACTAACCCGACGACACAAAACTGTTTGGTCTCCACTTTCTTGCTTCTTTATTACTGGCTCGACGCTCTCCACGAGGAGCCAAATAGAGCAAGAGCCAATTGAGAAAGTGGCACGAACTTAGAGCTGTTTGAATTCTTGCTTGTGTCCAAAATAAAACGCGAATTTTACATGTCCCTAATCATTAAAGATAAAGGTAACCGCCTATACATTTTAAAAGATTCTGCGTTGAGATGTGCATACAAAAAAAAACCGTAAGAACCACTATTTTCGTCATTTTCGTCCGCTAGAAAATATTATTTAATGAGTAGTGGTAAACTTGAAATGGGTATACACACGTGTAACATTCTTTAATTGCTTTTCCTAATGAGACTTCACTTATGTGCGATGAACAGTTTTCCAATAATCTGCTAGCGACCGACGCTCTGCACACCATTCAGCAGCCTGGACCGACGGCCACAATGAAAAGTGTTCAAGTGGGGAAAAAAATCATAATTTTATATCTGTGTAAAAATAGTGTTCGTTTTGTATACGTTACTTGTGGATACATTCTCCTCTTTCAAAAATTTAATCTCAGCCTGTTTTCCCATGCCTGTATTTCAGAACCAAAATTAGCGTGTTATTACGTCGTACATACAGCGGAAACCAGTAAACAGAAATAAATGAAGTAATTTACATTACGTCACGGGATACGGCGTGAAGTAAATTAAAATGTATTACAAAATATTTTTGAATTTAAAAATTTGTTAAAGCAGCAGAAGATAACAATTTTCAGATTTTTTAAAATAGAAAAATGTTGTAAGTAATGGGTTTTACATACTTCAAGCGTAGTCCGTCACAAGTAGTCTCAAAGTAAATTATTTATTTTCATCGTGTTTATTATTTTTCGCAATGTGTTTTAACGGGGATGTTCACTAAAAATTTCAATACCATAAACCGAGGTTACTTCGACCTTGTGTTGATACTTTGTCCACTTAGAATTTTTGATTTTATGTCATTTGGTGACGAAAGTTTCAGACAGTAACCATAAGGATCAAAGGCAGTTATTAAAATAATCTGCTCGGAATATCTATTTATTTACCAGCAAACCCAAACGCTAATATTTTGAGTGGTTAAAGTAACTCCGAAACTGGACAAAGTAACCCCGGTTTACGGTAGTTCTATTTTTTTTTTATTTGTACGAGATATGGTTTGTTTTGTAGGCATGCATTATAACTAATTTTTTTTTTACTGTAACGTAATTTTTTTACCTCTCATAGTTTTTGTAATATATCATATTAAAGTCAAAATCTGCGAAAAATGGTTTTATGCATTAAAGGAAAACCAACTTACTTACCGAAATGAGAAAATACACACTGAAGATCAGTGCCATGGACTTTGACACTACATGTTTACAAACAGCATTTACTTGTTTCTGTATTTTATAAAATTATGAATTTAAAATAAAAAAATACCTAACTATTTTAAAAATACAAAAAACTAATTTTGATACATATATAATTACAAAAGATAGTTATTTTACATACTAATTTTTTACTAAACCAACACTGTTACGTAAAAATCTAAAATCGTGAATTATTTAACCCCACTTGGACGCTATTAGCAGCGAGTTCTTGGAGCGTTTGTGAAAGTGACACGAGACGAATACGGAGCAGCGGCGGAGTGCAAGCTCGGGAGAAACAGCAATACTCCGGAAAAAGCCTGCACGGAGACGGTAAGGTGCACCAAGTTCTTCACGGGAACAACCTAGGATCGCAGTAACGACAGGCTGTTGGTCTGACCACTACACTGCCATGTAACAGCGTCGCTTAGGTGACTGCATTAATATCAGTGCTGACTACAGGCGTTTTCGAAGGCTCGCGAGGGTAGGGTATGCGAGACAAAAAATTTCAGTTCAAGGTGTTCGAGACGTAACCCGAGTAAAGTTTACCCTTGACCAAATATGCTCACCTTACAGTTTCTCAGAAGTAAGGTTAATTCTGCTACAGATTAAGGCTAGCTTACAAATGATTTATCACGGAAAATAGCACACACACAGAAAACAAGTTTTTGAATGGCGCCGTCTACACTCTAGCACAACACATGCACAGAAAAATAGCACAGGATCGATGCACAGAAAGTAGGCCAACATCCTATAATCTCCGTGCTGTGCACTGCTCACTAACCAATATAAACTTGCTTACCACCGAGCTCATGTGTAATTGAAACTTATGGAAGGGGATGTGATTTGACTTTATTTGTTCTTTATTTTGTAAATGAACTGCAGGTGCAGGAAGTTTAACGGTGTTGTAATTTGAAAATTTCAGAAGAGTTTACTTTTGAAATAAGCTTGGTTTGTTTGGTTGAGAGCAAGCCAATTTTATTTGACAAAACCCTGGTTGGATTTAAAAATGAAGACGCCAAGAAAAATGCTTGCCTTAAGTGAACATTTTGATTGGCATAACACAATATTATTGTCAACAAATGTAAACACTGTAGTAGTGCCCCGAGTATCAACATTTTTTCCGTTTCATCCATTATTACACTAGATGATTACATTCCTTGCTTTGTGATTCAGAGCGCTACGAAAACAAATACGTTAATATATCAGCTGTTTTTCAACCAAGGCTACCAACACACACAAATTATCCCTCGCCACATTTCCGTTTACTTTCATCTTATATTCCGTGTGCTTAGTGTAAACTTCCGCTTTCGCTGTGCGTGTGCTATTTAATTGTAGGTTGCAGTTCTGTGCTGTGTGTGTGCTATTTTCTGTGCTAAATCATTTGTAGGCCGGCCTTTAGAAAGAAAAAGTGTTTTCTTAAGTTATGGGAGAGTTTGGTACAGGGAACATTTATGCCGCTAGTTTCGCTGCAATCGCATGTGGACCATAAAAATACGAAACTGTAGTAAAAGTACATTTAAATAGGCTTGGAAATGACAGAAGGCATTTAACTCAACTATAAAGTGAAAACAAACCAATTTCGCGATTTAAATTACCAACTTATGTGACTCAAAATTCAGGAAAGCTCTGTGATTGATCAGTTTGCACCCATTACCGATACTAGAGCTCAAGCAGCAGAAATTTTCCCTGTGCCAAACTTTTAACCTTTCTAACCTGATGTTAGGCTATGTTCATAACTTCTGTAATTTTACTTATTTCGAAAAAACAATAGAATTTACCCAGTTTTTCTTAAGAATGTAAAATTAGATCATTTTTCAACATGTGCCGAGAATATATTTGTTTGGAACCAGCATCGTCGTGTGACGTCACACTAATGGTGTCCGTTGGCGAGAAAAAAAACGTAAGCAGTACACATAACCAAAACCCCAACGGAGTAAAACTAAATGCATTGTGTTCAAAATATCGAAGAAACAAGCACGAAACGAATATTATATTTAAATGTAAGTAAAATAGCATACGAACAATGTACTGCGGACGTCACATTTAGCGAAATATTTAACAGGTATGCCTTTTTTTGGACTCCCGCCATATCAAAACTCTGAACAACAGTCCAGAGTTTATCAAGGTCCAGGTGACCCCCAAAACCTGGTCATGTGACATAATCTACACTACTCTCACGCGTGAGCTTCTGAAACCACCTGACAAAGCACGCCTACAACATACACCACACGTCATACATACGTGCATTGCACGCTGTGGACACAAGGCGTCTGAATGGTGATCCCTACCACCTTGGATTTATCCGTTTCTTCTCGGTAACTTCTGTTACAGTCGCTGTGTCAAAATATTTGTCACGACAGGGCATAGATAAAAATTTAATAGATTTTCTGAAATTGTCAGAACCATAATATATTTATTATTTTGCAATGGGAAACAGCTGAAAATGAAAAAATTGCTTTATTTACGAGATCGACTACAGAGGTCACAAAAGTAACAGGAACAATGTCATACGGATTCCAAAAAGTTGATGAAGCTATGCCTCGTCAACGTGAAAAAAGTAAAACAATCTCTCCATTATCCGATTTATAAAAAAGCCTATACCCCTTAAAGGATTTCGGACCCATATTTATTTGTTATATTTAAAAATAATTTCGGTGACACTTAAGTAGTACCGTATTCGGCGACAGTAATTTTGTTTTGTATTCTCTGATGTTCAGTGTGTGAAATTTTTAGATTAGCTTATACTACAACATAGAAACTACTATTATAAATTATTCTAATAATGAACTATTATATAACTATATTACCAAATTAAAGTGTAAACTAAACTCCAAGAAACACGTTCGTAGACAGTAAAACGTCACTGTTGTGTTACTGTTAAAGGCGCGATCTACCACAATTTTCATCACCATGTTTTTATTTTAAAATTTGTACCAGCTATTTTTAAATTTTTTCTCTTATGATAATTTTTTTTACCTTGCGTAGTTTTCCCGTAATGACTCGTTAAAGCCTAAATTTGCACGTTTCCGTTTTAAGGACACTAAAACCGACTCACTTATCAAACTGAAAAAATTCACAGAGGATAACGATGTTGTAGGCTACAAATTCAGTTATGTTAAACCACAAAATAAATTACTTTTGTACTTTAAAAAAAATTATTTAATTTTTAAAAATTATTTCCAATTTCAGCACTTTTATTTAAATACAAATAATTTTCTATCCTGTATTTTTCGTGCGTGACATTGTAGCCTACGACGTCTTTATCCACTGTGACTTTTTTTTTTTTTTTGGAGTCTGGTACGTCAGTTGGTTTTAGTGTAGTCCTTAAAACGAAAACATGCAAATTTTGATTTTAACAAGCCATTACGCAAAAACTATGAGATAAAAAAAATTTCATAAGAGCAAAATTGTCACATTTTGTGTCTAAAATAAGAAAATAATATCTGGTACAAATAAAAACATGATGGTGAAAATTGCTGTAGACCACGTCCTTAAGGCAAAAGAGACAAGCCATTCACAAGCGAGCACTTTTTAAGACCCTTCCAAAAAGCATTGGACACCAATGATTCTATTTTATTGCAGTCTCGGGAATTTTTGAGAACAATGATGTGATTTTTTTTTATTTCGGTGTAGTCCACATTGCTATAGGACTTGTTAAGCTGTTTTATCAATATTCTCTATACTATGAACAAATGAGTATTTCCATGCAAAAAAAAAACACTCAAAAGCACCTACTCATTGTTTTTTTCCCTTAATTTTTATTCTTATGACAATATCTTCCTCTTCTAAAAGGCCATCTTACACAAAAAAAAAAACAGTTAATTACAAAATGTTAGTTACAAAAGTGTTATTAACAAATTCTAAGATGACCTACACTATTTTATTGCAATGTTGATAGCAAACGTGCTATTAAAATTTCTGAATAAACACCATTGTCTGCAACAATCACAAGAATGAACGGGTGTTAGTGACAGTGTTGTTGAAAATAATGTAAGTAACATTGTTGATAACATGCTAATAACATTTGTTACCGACATCCTTTTTTCAAGACCACCTAGAATGGGTCGCGATAATAATGTTACCAACAGTGTTAATGACAAAGCTATTAACATGTTTCTAAATTTCATAACTTCTGTTGATAGTAAATTATTTCCACAAAATGTTACTAACATTGCTTTGTAAATATTGACAAAGGCCAAAACATTATGTTGAAAGCATGACGTTACAAATAATTTTCAAGAATTTTTACAAAATTGTTAATAACCTTGTTGTTAACATGTGTTATTAGCAATGCTGTCGCTGGTGTAAACTAGTCTTAGCGCAGAAAATGGTTATGTCCATACCATTGCAGTGAAAGATAAATGAGCCCCTACCAATTTTAGTTAATATGTAAATAAATCTGTACCCTTGCGTCAGGGCACAGAAGTAACAGCATCCTTAATGGTGAGAATGAAGTCACCAGAATATAGAGCGACTGCAGTATGCGAGTACACAGGAAATAGAACTGCTCTGACGAAACACACTGACTAACTGCAATGTCCACCCACTAGCAAAAATTGTGGACAATCCTACTGGAAATGGTTGTCAGCCATACCCAAATATGGGTTAATGAACCTGAACCATAATACAGGTACCCAACCTGTACCAGGAGTAGCTGCCAAGGTGTGCAAATCTATCCGAATACATTGCACTAAATTCGACATTTTTTAATCACTGTCACAACATTTACTTTTGATAATAGTTAATTTGTTTAACTTGGAACTACATTTGTGAGAGCTTGCTGTTCACACCAGGTTTTAGGAAGACACTTGCAGTAAGAGAAATATCTATGTCAAAGATGAACATTTTTCACATGATTTTACATCGTTGTTTCACACGAGTTCCACGTCTAAACTAAGGGAATTAGTTGTCGCGCTCTTCTAATAAACCTAGTACAGGTAGATGATGATAATAATAACAATATGCTTTGTGTTTGCCAAATAGATTGTCTCTGTTACAGTAGAACCATGTTATAACATTTCTCAAGAGACCAGAGAAATTAAGATTTAATAAATGGGGAAAACTTTATACCAGAGTAATTTTCTAATAAAAAAAAAGTGTCTGTGGACCAAGCGGTAGCTTTATAGGCAGGAAATTGTTGCAAGTGGAGATGTTATAAGAAAGTTCCACTGTACCAAATAATCTTGCTTATTTACAGAGTATTTTAATTGCAGATACTTAAGAAGTTAAAACAGGAATGTGCCAACTTTTCTGCGAGTAAGGCAAGAGGGGGCAAATTAATTTTTAAAAATTGAAATGAGTGGGATTTGACACCTCCGGTGTGATCATCTGCATTTTTCCTTTGACAAAAAAAAATGTTCTGAAATGTAAATGTGGAAAACAAAACAGAGGTGCGAGATAATTCCCTCCCCTACCATAGGTATACTCAAGGGGTCACCCCCTCCCTGTTTTTGAACAGAACCTACCCATTACTTTATACTTCCATATCCTACATGTTTATTAAAACAAAACAGCACAATTGGATGTTATTAATTCTGACAATGAGCCAATCGTAAGCTATCAGTAAAATGTTTAAAATTTTTCAGCTTTGAAACATTACAGAAGTTTTGTTTCCTATATAGGTAACATTTACATCAGGCTATTAGAATAAAATACTTTTTGCAATAAGTTATTGTTTAAAGCTGAAAAATATTTAACATGTGGATTATAAGTTTAAAAGTGAACAACAGTGGTTTCATATGATTAGTGCTGTCCATTACAGTTAACACAAAACAATTTTTTAATCTCTTGGAAATGGACAAATTTGAAGGATTTGTTAATGTTGGTGACAGTGAAAGGTATTCAAGTGATGAAATATACTGAACTAGACAGTAAATGTGTTTAGGACAGTACTTGCTTGAACAAAAAAAAAATTTCATAAGATAGGAAAGTTATGTCGTGATGATCTGGATACCAACTGAAACTTTCTGCATCTCTAAAATCATCCGCCAGAGGAAAATAAGTGTACCCAATGCAATGTATAAAATTACTCTTGGAAGAACTGTTTCCAGTTGAGGATGCCTGCCTCTGAAATCAACAAACGTCTGAAACTTCTCTGCCAGCAGTACATAATGCATATTAGGTTGTTAGACCACTAGCAAATGAGTTCATTAACAGTACACCAAACGCTCATATTTCTGAATTTTTTTTAAACCTGTGTTGAATATTTCATTTTTCTGTTTATTAAAATAGGAAGTATTATGTTTGAGCTACTTCCCAACTGGTAAAATACATTAAGACTAGTGCAAATCAGATATATCAAAATAGCCTGCATTTACAATGTTCACGTACATCCACTGATGTACATCTGGCATTTGAAAATTACACTTGTTTGAATTGATGTATCCACCGGTTTAACCAGCCTGGAATTATTGTGAATCTGGCATACGTGTACCAGAACATCAACAAACCTCGAACAGTTTCACAAAAATCAATAAATAAAAAAATTTGAAAACTTAACAAAAAAAAAAATACAGAATACCATCAACAATTGTGATAGGAAAAAAAGACAAACTTATCATAGTATGTATTTAATTGCATGGAACATTTAAAAACTGCACTTACTGCAAAAATTAATTTAAATTAAACAAGTTATTTTGATTAATGCTCAATTTCCTTAACAGTACTGTACATGTATTGCAATAAATTCTAGGATGTGCAGCATCTCCACTAACTCACGACTTTGCAGACTTTCAAATCCTGCCCAGGGATAAGTTCAACCAAAAAATCAAATGAACACGTATACCACAGGTAATCTTTCGTATGTAGAAATTTGTTCCAAGGAATTAGTGTACAATTATAATTATTTTAAGACAGTGAAGTTAATATTTTAATTATTAGCAATATATTGTCACCCAAATTATAACACCTCTAACTCCATTTCATATGAATGCAGAAAGAGAAAATTCAGATAATTTTTTTCTGTGGTGAAATAAAACATTTTTCACGTCACTATAATTTAAGGACTCTTAGACTTATTTAGTACATACCATGGAATTAAGGTGATATAAAAAAAAAATTGGAGTTACGAGGTTTCAATTAGGGTGACAAGTCAATTCAATATGTTTACCATTGTACAGGTAATACCAATAATGTATTATATTAAATAAATATGGTACATCCTTTAACTCTCCTCTGAATATAATTTTTTCCCAGTTTCAAATTAGAATATGTTCTAGTACTGTGCATCCAGAGGGAGAAAAAATTGCAAACATGTAGGATTATTAATCAGGGAAAGTCAGAGCTTTTCCCTAACAGCTGACTGAATTTGTCCATCAACAACTTCTTATACAAGGCAGCAGTAGATTTATAAGTTAGATATAAAAATATCTGACGATACTACTAAGAAGTACTCATTATTACAGCATTACACATAAAAAAAAGCACTACTGTATAGTACATGCAACATTTTCATTAGATTTAACCATCTGAATAAAATGACCGAAGGTTGAGGTACTTACAGGCTGGCACTACTATGTAGTTACACATGTGAAAGGACAAACTCGTTGCACAAGTGCGCAAAGTTTCGCTGGCTAGGCTAGCTTCATCAGGCGGCGAGTTCACGCACACACCTAACATTAGGTCCACCATAATACCAATGTCTCGGTAAATAGTGTAATAAAATTATTGTAAAGAAATTCTGCCACTTGTTCCTGCTCATTAACTTCCAATAGCTGGTACATGAGCGATTATTTATTTCTAACACATTGATATGCAAACAGGATTGCCACAGACATGAGAAATTAAAATTCTCTGAAATTTCCACTAAGATAACTTTATCAAACCCAAAGACTTGTCCACACAAAATCAGTATTGTTAAATACCAGGAAAACACAACATGCATTACAATCCACAATAATATAACAATAGTAAATAAATATTGAACAGGAATGGTACAGGACAGCAGATATTGTACCCTGCGTGCAAACTTCTGGCTAGACTACAGTTGTTATCTGCACACCCTCAAGAATGACATGGTATAAGGCCCTATGCTGGAGAAGCACCATGAGATGCAAGTGGAGAATGGGGCATCCCAAGAAAAAACCACCAGCCAATGACAAGGTCTGCCACACTTCCCACATATGAAAAGTCTGAGACCAGCCCTACCAGCAAACAAACCCAGATCACAGTGTGGGCAGGGTGGTCTGACCATTCAGAAGACACATTTTTTGTTTAATTCATTTATCACCAGTTAGTGTTTACCACACAAAAATAAAATAACTTTATACAAAGTCGAAATTAAATTCTACGACTGTTTTGAAAACTCGTCCAATAAAGCTGTCACAGAAATGTATGCCTCAAATGTCAAACTATCATTAGTCACCCAAACCTCCTACACCTGTTGGGGTATTTAAATTGTTGAAACAAACCTGTTGTACGCAGAACTATTTGTCACACTTCAGAGATTTCCCATGCTCATGAAATCATTCGCCAACATTCTACACAACAATACATTTTAAAATAGCAGTTTGCTCACCTAACATTTATTAGGAAGATACCACATATTTCCATCAGTGCTACAAATTAACACTGGTCATCCGACTGATTGAGAACAGTTTCACTAATAGTGCAAACAATATTGTTTACAAGATTCAGGCAATGAAGATTAAAATCAAACAGGAAGATAAAACACAGCGTGCGGTGCGAACACGTACAATTGTGGTCAATATGGCCAGTTGGAGTGCACTGTACCTTATTCAGCTGCGACAGTACAACTTCAGCCCCAGGTGGCAAGGATCCTTGACCTAGCTACAAGGGAACCATGCACAGTTCGCTTTGCAGTCAGTCAAAAACAGTTTGTATCATCCTCTTTTCGCTTTGCAGTCAGTCAAAAACAGTTTGTATCATCCTCTTTTCACTTTCCAGTCCTGCACTACTAACAAAATAAGAAGAAAGGGGTCCATGGTGATGTTAGCAGTTTATTCTGAAGGCACTTTTATGCAACGCACACATAAACATTACCATTTTGAAAGTTATGAAAGGAAGAAAATAGATCACAGAGAAAATTATAAATACAAAAAAAAATGTATAAAGTTGAGGTAAAGCAGAGTCAAATTGATCCAATGCAATTTTTTTAAAGGCCTGTAGCAGTGTAAAAGGGGAGGTTCCAGTATACATGATTTTACTTAAGGGGCAGCAATACTTCAAAAATTTCTATTCCTATGCAAGATATCCAAAATTGAATTGTTTAAAAAGAAATTTTTAAAAAATACAACCTACTATTGCCAAGATAAAAAACCTACATGTCATCACAACCTAAACCAGAGAAGGTTGTATGGCATTGTAATAATGACCCCAAAAACATAACATTCTATCCAGCATTTATCTGGTAATGGTTATCTTAAAAGGACAAATTTAAGAAAAAAACTTACAAGTATAGATTAGCGATAGAACTTTTTCCCAATTCAATTCCTCAATTATTAAGAGACACAGACTGTGTTTTGCGTACTCAAGATTTATTAATTGCAACTGAATTTGCAGAAAAAAAAAAACATCTTTCACAAAAGTCTTTCTTAATGACATTAATTTTTAGGAATTAAACTTAAATGGTAATAACACTTGAGGGCAGTTTCACCAACCAAATTTTAAAAAATTTAAACTCAATTGGCACTTAATTAATCTCTATTATATATTTTTTGGGTTTCATCACAAGTTTAAGCAGTTAAACTGGATTTTGTCACCTACGCTACATTAAATTTTGACTGCTCAATTTCAGCCTGGTAATTCCAATAATCTCGCTTAAGGTCCAAATAAAATGGAGCAAGCCCTGTACAAATTGGTATTTGAAGACAATACAGAAATTAAAGACTATTCCTGTGTATCGACTTAGTCGGATTCGAGAAATACATAGTTAATTTGACAAATATGACATACATTTCCGCTTATCAAAACTGTCGTTCACTTATTACTATTTTTAAATTATTGAATTACCAACAATTACCATTATTCATACAAAATGTATATTCAGACTTCCATCCACACATTATACAAACAATTAAAATTTAGTCTTTCTCCCGTACATTTAGATAATTCTTTCTAAGTCAGAATAACCTTTTGACCAAAGTACAAACACAGAAATATCATTCTGAATTCTTTCAGACCAATATTTAGTACGCAGGCATTTTTACACAGCGATAACTGAATCTCTATTGTGTATTATTTTTAATTTTTACAAAAAATTGTGATAAGTTATGAAAACTTATATACTTTACAGATTAATGTTCTTAACAAAACATTAATTAGCTGTAATTTTAACTTAAATTACTATACCTTAAATTGTAGTAAAATCCTCTTCACAATTATTATTTTTTAATATTAAACAAGCCACTATTTTTTTTTACTTCTCTGTGCTGAAAATGTGTTCTAATAAAAAAAGGTAAAATAAATGTTCACACTGACTTCATGGTTTAATGATGCACACGAGCACATGTGGCATGTACACACTGGCTAATTCGGAGAACCATGTCGATCATATACTGTATTCACAATAGGGCAAGTCTCCTATGATATAGGTAGACACGTGTAAAAGTAAACCCTGTTAAAACATTTGTGTTGGAAGACATAACTTAAACAAGGTAAACTTCTTAAGAGGGTTCAATCATGCATGTTGATATAGATGGGGTGCAAAAATCTTTAACTTATTAAGCAGGAAACTTCTTAACAGGGTTTCACTGTAGTTCGGTTTTTACATTACCAGGGTTCGTACTCTCAAGGTGGGAAAAAAAATTAAAGTACTTTTCAAGTATTTTTCAAGGACGTCCTCAAGAAGAAATCAACAAAAACCACAAAGCATTATAGTCAATTTAAGCATTAAAAAAAAAAAAATTAATACTGTATTGTTATAAGTTAATGGAGTGAAGACAAATTGAATACTAAAGTTGATTATACCTTTTTTTACCTTGCAAATAAAGTTGGTTGCTTCAGCTGAATAAAGTTCATTGTTTACTGACACAGTTTCACAAGTTCTGTAACTTAGAAACACAAAACTTTCAACATATATACCAACAACAAACACATTCTCTATAAAAAGTGTCAGTTTTGGTATCAACTCCAAGGCCTTTTCTGCAACTGGTACATTTTCTAACCACCTGTGGTTCACAAACAGTGTTAAAATCTTCTCTCCTGGCTGTTGCATCCTTAAAAAGTGCATAGAGACTTCCCAAAAATTCACTGATATCCCAGTCAGCAGCATTGCAAACTGTTTTGAAGGCATTATGAACATTCAAACCACAGCTAACAATATTCAATACAGTTTTGTTGTGTTCTTTTGAAACACGTTCCTGTAGCGGTCTGTACACTTTCCAGTTTATGTTTGGACCATCCATTGACAACTGTAATGCTAGGGAGAGCTTGAGATGTGAAACAGCACCCAGAAGTCCCATGAGGATGTCCTCTGCAATGCTGTGCACTAAACCGTGAAATATAGCTAGTTTTTCCTCTTTCCCAGACTAACTTCTAACGTGAACATTTAGTTGCTTCAACTGCCTCATTTCATTCAGGCTCTTGTCAAAAAACAGTACATAGTGTTTTTAATACTGATAACTGTTCCACCATCTCCTCTTCCAAGTAAGGAAATATTCCAAAAACTGCTATGTATGCTGCGTTTTTTCTTCGCAGGAAAAATTGTCCTACAATGGCACCATCACTAAACATTTTCTTAAATATTTTGCCAATATTCTCATTCGGCTTATGAGTTGTGTACTCCTATAGTTCTCAATGTCCAAATAATTTCCGCATCAAGGACGTCATTATTCAAAATACGAGGCTCTATACTTGACACTGGATGTAACCCAACACAAGAAGTGCCTTTGTATTGAACTATTGTCCCCCAGAGGCATAGAATCTGACCTGCTTGCTCTTTCACTACGTAGCAACATTCTTGTTACAGATGGCAATTTTTTCAGCTTCTTACTCTTCATATGGCTTTTCAGAGCACTTTCTCCCATAGAAGAGACACTGAACTCCTTGCCACAAGTACATCATCTAGCAGAGTATTTGTCTTTACTAATTTGTAGCCAGTCTTCAGCCATTTTATGTAACCAGGAAAAAAAAAAGCACTTCCTGACATTTTATTTTAGTACACTGTAAACCAATAGGCCCTACATGAAACACACTATACGAACAAGAAATCGCTTTTAGAAAGGCGCGAAATATGACGGCATTGTGACAACCAACCTAACTACCACAACAGAATTTTGAAGTACTGTACGTTCAATCAATGAATAAACTTACGTGAAAATAATATAAAACTTAAAAGTCACTTTTGCATTCCCTTACAATCCTAATTTACCTTTCACACAATTCTTTTACCCTTCTAAACAAACAGGACAGCAACGATGTAACCTCTTAAACAACAACAACAAAAAAAAAAAAAAAAGGACAGCTAGTGGCAGCAGCCATTTTGTCGCATATTGATAGTATCAAATCTTCTAATCTTCAGTTCATCATCGGAAGCCAAGATCACTGTCGCAACTCTTAAACATTAATTTTGCAGCAACGGTTATGGTAAACGACAAAAATTGTATTTGACAAATTTTTTTCTTGCTACTTTCTTCCTTGGCTGCATTAGAGAATTTTGCGAACTCAATAAAATTTTCAGGGACTTAATTTAAGCACTTTCAAGGCCTCAAAAATGAAACATTTCTTTTCAAGCACTTTTCAAGGTTTTTAAAAGCATACGAACCCTGCATTACCTACCAAATTATTAACGGTAGTTTAGTCTCCAGATATTGAGCTGCATGGTTCGCAAGACAACCATGAATGCATTTCCCAATATAAACCAAGCCACATAAATAATTAAATAGAAAAACTGACTGCCTTGGTTAGAACAAATAAACATAGCAAGGTTAGGGCATTAAACATATGTTTCAGGACCTACCCTACAAGAAAAGGCTTGGTAGGAAGCACTAACAATTCAAGTAAAAAATTCACAAAGATCCAACGACTGGCTTTCCAAATTAAAAGCCGCAGTAACGTGTTTAGTCATAGTCTAGAAACCTGGCAAACCTGTATTAAGTACAGTGCTCAAGAAATTTTAAACTATTTATTATCTTAAAAATAAACAGAAAGTTCAGAAATCAGCTCGGTTGCTTCAATAAAAAGGAACTTTCCAAGCCATGCTTATCGTGTGTTTATAATCTCTGCAACAAAATTTATTCTGCATTTCAAGTGCATTTTACAAATACTATTTCCATTGCCCTTTAAATGCACATTTTTATGGACCATTATTTTCATCCACCATTATTTCAGACCACTTTACCATGAAAAAGTCAGCTATTAAAGATATATAGGGTTGTGTATGCAACTTGCATCCAGCGATACTAAAGCAACAGAAAATTTACGGAATTTCACGAAAACTAACAGATTTCTTGCAATTAATCATAGACATGCAATAAGTAATACTATACACATTTAATATAAAAAAAAATTCTTTGCATGTTTATTACCAATTCTATCACATCTGTACTTGTCTACAGTTTGAATACTATTTCTGCTACTGTACCATATTTTCTATTCATGTTTACACTGGGCACCTTAAGAAAAATAAACATTTCAAAACAAAGAGTTTTCTTTGAAGTGGATTCAAGAATATTCGTAGTAATTTTAGTGGAACCTCATTAACACAAATAATAAGCAAGATATGTTTTTTGGCAATTCCCAATAATGTTCCTGTTAACAAGGGTTCACAATTTCTGTATGTATAATGGGAACATTGTAGTAAATTTTAATTTTTTACCAACCTCATCCCTAGGAGACGGAAATACCCAATACGTAATGTAGTTGCACTGTAAGTAAATCATTCAGTCCTTTGAAGTAAATTTGTTTATACATATGCTTAATTAAACTTATGCTTTTGTTGAAAGGCAAAATTTTATTTGCCTATACATTTTAAGCAACTGACTTAAGTAAATAGCAAGTCACAAGACTTTCGCACAGAAACTTAAGCTAATTTTTAAACGAAAATTCTGACTCTCCACCAAACTACCAGTAATAATTAAGAAATCTTAAAATTTCTCTTTGTGATCTAATAATGTACACCTCGCCAAATTTCAATGATTCTTTACTTCCCCGACTAAGATTTTGCAAACTGATTCGATAAATATACTCTCAGCTGGAAAACTCTGACCTGCAGACATGCAACAGGTCAACACAAATTCCAATCCTTGGTTCCAATTCAATAGTTTCAATAAAGTAACGAGTAAACAAATACACAAATTTAACTCTTACAAGTTTTATTACATCAAATACTCAAAACAGCACAAATTTGGTAAGTTTTCATTGCAGACTAGAGATCAACCTACTCATGACTAACAAATTTAACATGAAAATACTGCAAATTAAGTGTAACATACAAAACTTTGAAAATATTAAAATATAAAAAAACTTGCATTTCTAACACTTCAGGCTAAAAAGTACCACTAATTTACATAATAAATATTACAGAAAACAATGGAACAGAGATGCACAGCATCTTTATACAAAGTATTCAGATTCAGAACAAGCGCGTTCTCAGTCTTAACAGAGTTAACTTTGTGAACATTCTAGTCCACCTCCTCCATGCGAGAAGCATCTTCACTCTCTGCCTCCAGAGGTGGCATCTCAACATCTCCAGACTTCTCTTCGTCTGCTGCCTGAGCATCCTCCTCGTCTATGCCCAGACCCAACTTGATCATGCGATAGATCCTCGAAGCATGCACCTGTGGCTCCTCTAGCGCAAAGCCCGACGACAGAAGTGCAGTCTCAAACAGCAGCATCACCAGGTCCTTAACTGCCTTGTCATGCTTGTCTGCCTCGGCCTTCTGCCGCAGCGTCTCCATCACCGGGTGGTCTGGATTTATCTCCAGGTGCTTCTTGGCTGCCATGTAGCCCATAGTGGACGTGTCCCTCAGAGCCTGCGCCTTCATTATCCTCTCCATGTTCGCCGTCCAACCATACTGCGATGTGACGATGCAGCATGGAGACTCCACCAACCTGTTGCTCACAACAACTTTCTCGACCTTCTTGTCCAAGATATCCTTCATAACTTTGCACAGGCCCTCGAACCTTGCCTTATCTTCCTCTCGCTTCTTCTTCTCCTCTTCTGTCTCTGGCAGCTCCAGTCCTTCCTTTGTGACCGACACCAGCTGCTTGCCATCAAACTCTTTCATCTGCTGGACTACATATTCATCTATAGGCTCGGTCATGTAGACCACCTCAAATCCCCTCTTCTTTACCCGCTCTACAAACGAAGAGTTTGCTACCTGGTCCTTGTTCTCACCAGTGATGTAATATATGTGCTTCTGATTTTCCTTCACACGAGCCACATAGTCCTTGAGAGAGCAGGCCTCATCTCCCGAGGCAGATGTGTGATAGCGCAGAAGCTCAGACAGTTTCTTCCTGTTTGTACTATCCTCATGGATGCCCAACTTCAAGTTCTTGCTAAATTGCTCGTAAAACTTCTTGTAGTTGTCGGAATCCTCAGCCAGTTCCTCGAATAGCTCCAGACATTTTTTGACAAGGTTTTTGCGGATGACCTTTAAGATCTTGTTCTGCTGCAGCATCTCCCTGGAAATGTTCAGGGGCAGATCTTCACTGTCAACAACGCCTTTGATGAAGTTCAAGTACTCTGGGATCAGATCATCGCAGTTATCCATTATGAATACCCTCCTCACATACAACTTAATATTGTTTTTCCGTTTCTTGTTCTCGAAGAGGTCGAAAGGCGCCCTACGAGGCACGAACAGCAGAGCCCTGAACTCTAGCTGACCTTCAACTGAGAAGTGCTTTACAGCCAAGTGGTCTTCCCAGTCATTCGTGAGAGATTTATAGAATTCCCCATACTCTTCCTGGCTGATGTCATCAGGGTTTCGAGTCCAGATTGGCTTTGTTTTGTTCAGCTCCTCGTCTTCCGTGTACTTTTCCTTTACAGTCTTTTTCTTTTTCTTCTTCTTTCCCTCATCCTCATCTTCATCTTCACCTACATCTTCTATTTTGGGCTTTGACTCATCATCTTCACCCTCTTTCTTTTCCTTCTCACCTTCCTGCTCTTCTTTCTTCTCTTCTTCCTCATCATCGCTCAATTCCTTGTCACGTTCTTTCTCAACAAGCAGCTTGATGGGATAACCAATAAACTGAGAATGTTTCTTCACAATCTCTTTGATCTTGCGTTCCTCCAAGAACTCTGCCTGGTCCTCCTTTATGTGCAGAGTAATCCTTGTACCACGGCCGATCGGCTCACCTGGGTCAGGGCGGATGGTGAACGACCCACCAGCAGAGGACTCCCACAGGTACTGCTCGTCATCGTTGTGCTTCGACGATACAGTGACCTTGTCTGCCACCAGGTAAGCAGAGTAGAAGCCCACGCCAAACTGACCAATCATGGAGATGTCTGCACCTGCCTGAAGAGCCTCCATGAACGCTTTCGTTCCAGATTTTGCAATGGTTCCCAAGTTGTTGACAAGGTCTGCCTTAGTCATGCCAATGCCACTGTAACAAAAATTTAAGCCATTAAGTTAGTTTTGTCAAAGCCAATGCAAAAGTGGCAAAATTTCTAAATCTAATACTAAGCAAACCCCTTCATTTAAATAAAAGTTTTATGTATTTAAAAGGCACTCTAGGAAAAACTGTGGGCATTTTTATCAACATAATACAAAACAATACTGCCTTGGACTGGTATAGGTGTATACAGTAGAACCCTGATATAATTAACCCATTCATATCAATTACCTTCTTTATGTTTTATGTGGGAAAAAATATTTAGGATTAACAGTAGGGTAGGTACATCAAAGCACAACAATAACTAACTTTGGCATTACAAACATGTCACAAAAACAAACTTCAAAAAATTACAAGAGGTTAAGAAATTTTAACCTTTCTTAAAAATTCACTATAACTAGAGTGACTGGAAAATGGCATTAAATGAAAACAGTTTATAGAATTTGTCTTTTAGCATTTATATAGCATCTTCTCATTCTAGCAGCTGGCGAGTGAACAACACATGAATTAACTCGCAGATAGTGCTTCACGTCTCCGTTAGAATGTGCTGCAGTTCCACGTGCTCTACTGATTAATACTATTACCTGATAGAATGCAGTGGTGTGCAGAGTTTTTTTTAATACTCGTGTCCTGTGATAAAAAATAAGCAATATTATTTATGCAGACTTTTTACAAACAAGGAAATTTATCACCGTAAAGGTAAATAATTTGTTTCTCCGATGAAAAAAAAAAAAAAAAAAAAAAAATGCTTTAGTGCAAAGCACTTTTTTTGAGCAGACAATCACTAGTTTGTTTCACGAGCACGTCTGCATACAAGCTACAATGGCCACCGCAGCCGCCGCGCATATTTAATTATCATTTACCGTTGTCTCGCAAACTTTTAAATCAGATTTCAATACAATTTTCTTTTTTACTATTTTTCATTGGAGTTTCTGTAATTTTGTTGGTGGAGCAGACCCGAGAGACTGAAATATTGAAGGCTCGGCGGTGTTAGTCATCACTTCTCACATGTTGATTGCGCGCAAGGACTGCCTAACTTGCCATGCGCACGCTTGCCGAAAGTTCCAGTGTAAGATTTTTCGCCAATTTTTTTTCCTTTTCACGGCTGTGGCTTACCTATTGACAGTAATTGTGTTTTGTTATTGTTTTGAGCCAATACGCTTTTTTTTACAATTACCTTAAATTCCGACGAAACATACCCGAGGATTTAACTGGGGGTGGGGAGGGGGGGGGGGAGGGAGTGAAGCCTGATTTAATGAAAGCATTGCACATGTTCAACATTTTTCTCAGTCACACTGGTTTGTGTATCTGTCACAATCAAATTGAATCTGCTAAATAAACATTCTGTGCCTACACTGTTTTCTGACAACCAGACATTTCACAGCTGCTTCAGCAAACTCTATATTTCAGTTTCACCGCCAACAAGAGCTGAATTATATCCAACTTGTTTTCCTCTTTCAAACTGGACAAAAACTTGTGGAAAAAACGTGTATCCATCAATGAAAGTGTCTGAATACATTTTTCACATGAATGGTAATCTTCTACCTACCAACTCAAAACCTCTTAGTCACTGTAAAAAATAAACTACGGCGGCATAGTATATCCTTCACAAACAACGTTTAGAAACGCAGGGAAAAAAAAAAAAAAAAAAAAAAAAAGCTGAGCGTAATTTAGATTGTGCTGCAAACATAGCATCCTATCGTTGACTGGCGATACATTGATATGTATTTCACAGCATAATCGCCTCATTTTTTATACCAATTTGGATGCAAAAAAATCTAAGGTGCGACTATTATTCGAGGAAAAACGGTACAAAAAAAATTTTTTAGACGATAAGTTATCACTAATCCTATTAATAATTTGACAGAACTATTGACGGATGAACTCTTAAACGATGACAAAATTGAGATGTTTGAGGTTAGGTTAGTTTTGTTCATAACTAAATACGCACATTTGGTGGGAACATATCATGATTTAGCATTATTTACCAGTAAATAAGACGCTTTTAGTTATTAGAAAACCGAACTATTTTCATTTTCTATGTTCCGTTTCTCTTGAAGTTTTTTGTTTTTTCAGCTTCTACGAGTCCGCTACCATTTATTAACATTTGTTTTTGTTTTGCAATGTCAGATACACTACGTTCAGTTGGGAAGAAACTCGCAAGATGGTGGACTGTTAAAACTAGTAATGTTACGTTCTGCTTTCATTATAATTCTTGCAGCAATCATTGTTCCAATTGTGGATTCGTACTCTAGCATAGGTAGTCAACACCTCCGATGCAGAAACAGAATATTGCGGTGCAACGATTATGCGATGAAAGTGTTTTTTTTTGTAATCTCAAAAATTAGATGCGACAATGTGCGATGAAATATGGTATTACTGTAGCTTTGAATGTACGGTATTTAATCGCACATTCGTCGCCATCGCGTAATCGTTTCATCAAATTTTTCAGACAACAGAGATGGTAAAAATACTCGTCACATAATCCCCACACCACAATGTTTTGTTTACGTTTCTGCATCAGAGATGTTATCTACGCTCTAGTACGACACTATTAGGACAAAATGGTTGCCGCAAGAATCTATTATAGTTAGTACCAAAATATTCCGTTGGAATGAAAGTGGAACACAGTGTTACTAGTTTAATAGTCTGCCATTTTGTGTCTTGCGCGTGGACTTTCCCAACTGAACTTATATCTATGACATTGCAATGTCTAAACAAAATTAGTAAACACTGCAACGTTAATAAACGGTAGAGGACTCGCAGAAGCCGATAAAAACTTCAAGCGAAACAGAACTTGGAAAACTACTGGATTTATTGGTTTTCTAATAAGCAAAAGTGCCTATTTACAGGTACATACTGCTTATCACTAAATGTGTTGCCGCCAAATGTGCATATTAAAGCCGTGTGCACACACTGTATAACTTTTCTTACAAGTTTGTTTACTCCAAGTTTCTTTTACAAGTCTATGTACTAGGTATGATACAAGTTTTCGCTGCACACAATACTGGCTACCTAATGTGTTCAGAGCTAATTCAAAACTAGCTTCTTCACGAAAATTTTTATTGTGGTAGTTAATACTTCTTTACCACGTACAAACAAGTATCTTCTATAAACAAGTATTAACACTCTTAAATGCTATTTTGGCCAATTCGTTTCCTCCATGTTTATCGATACTCTCTCGCACCAAAAGTTCTAGTGTTGTTTTGATGCATTCTAATTGGCCGCTGCTAAAATATTGCAGTTAAGCTCTCGATAAAAATTGGACGCCAGCAATTAAGCAAATTCAGTACCTGAGCTCGCAGGGCTGCTAGTAGCAGGCTAGAGAAACTATTAGCCGAGCAAGTACGAATCCTAGTACACAATGTTTTAATATTGTACCGTGTGCAGCGGGCTTAACCTAACCTCCAAGGTCTAGTAAGGTATAGAAATTTAGCCTTAGATTCAGAGTTCATGATACTTCTGTCAAAAATATTGAGTTACAGGAGAACCCTGTTATAATGTTTCTGAAGGTACTCAAATTTTTACATTATAAATGGGAAAACATTATAAGGGGGGTAAAATCCTATTATAAAGCAATTTTAGGGACCAAATCAAGGTAGCATTACAACTAGGAAAACATAAGTGGGTTTTACTGTACTTTAATATAAATAGGGTTAGTAACAAAAATGTTGACTTTCAAAAAATACTTTTTTTACCATGTGAATTTTCCTCGAATGATGGTTGCACCTTCAATTATTTTGCATCCAATTTGGCAAAAAATATGTGACTATTATGCAGCGAAATACGGTACCAATAGAGGACATTTTAAGTCAGTCAGCAAACTGGAAAATTTTGTCCCTCAAATCATTTAGTTCAACTGTTTTATGTTTTAAACACTTATTGGTCCATACTTATTTTTTTAACTTTGAATTTTTTAAAAACCTAATTCTTGGATGTGGCAGTACATGTTTGGGAGTAGATATTTAGTGACAATTGTTTGCGTACATTTTTAATAGCTATATAAATGTATACATTGTTCTACGATCATAACCATTTTGTGCAAGTTTTGAACCATGTGAAAAATTTCACTGCACACCAACATATCTATAATTAAAAATACCCATCTCTAAAAATCTTTTACAGTAGCCATTTGCGATCCTCTTTTAGTCTATATTTGCAATACAAAATATGCATTACAATGAGCCGTAAACCTCCAAGGTGTAAAGAGTAACTTCAATAGCATTTTGCAACAGTAGTCTTTATACATTTGAAATATTTTTCCATCAATTTGTATAAAGGGTTTTAACTATGGACCAACTGAAGAACATTTTATTTCACACATTCCAACATGCAAAATACATTTCACGGACAGTGGCCATAGACTTGTGCAGATATAGTAGAGCCCCAATTTAACAAACTCTTCAAAAACGAAAACAGTGACTTAATAAAAGGATTTTTAGGAACGGTTAAAAGCGCGTGCTTAGATCGTCATCCTGGCAGCTGGTGAGTGAACGAGCACCTAGATATCCAGTCTGCACAGCATAGGTACAAATTAACAGGTGCTCCGTTAGTGCTTCACCTCTTTGCTAAAATGCACCACTGTGAAGCGTGCTCTAACCAACAGAATGCAGTGGTGTCCAGCACTAATATTTGTCACGTTCTGCGATAACAGCATACTTGTACAGACTTTCTACAACAAATTTATAATTTAAATATGTTTTGCCAATGCTTATAAGCCTGCGCCTGTGAAGGGGGGGGGGGGGGGGGAATAATATAGTCCGATTTAATGAAACCTTGATCTAAATTAAAACATTTCCAGTTCCCAAAGCATTTCGTTAAAAATCGTGGGTTCAGAGGTGCCAACCATTTACCAAAGCGTTTGGCAGTAATTTTGTTAATAATTACAATTTTCAGTAGTTTTCCCGTAGTAAACGTATGCCCATGCTACACTTGACCATAAAGTAGGCTTTTAGAAATAACTGTAACTGCACCATAAGAAAGCGACAGGTTTCTATCCCTCTTACGGCGGCTAAGCAGCGGTATGGTGTGCTGTAGCACGAGACACTCAAAAGTGGGTGTTAATTTTTATGGTTATTTTTTAGGGTGATTCTAGCACGGCCCTTAAAGGTGTAGGCCTATACACAATCACATTTCCTGTTCGTCTGTAACTTCGGCATTTGTAGGATCTACAGCATCACTTAATTACATTTTATCATCGAAACTTCTAACTTCGAAAATGCTCGACGTGTTTTTACCGTAAAAATGTATTGACTGCGGCATCACTGCCACTGTGTTTATTTACACTGAAGTCACAATTGCACGATCACAAAACACATGTTGTCAAGATATATTTGAAGCACTTTAACATGTCCACAACTGTGAATATTCTGAACAATATTTCTCAACAATCTTATGTTTCCAACTCTTACTTTAATTTAAAAATTCACATCAACACGGATAAGTTTCAAATATGGCCAATCAGTGGAAGAAGCAACAATATCCACGCACGATTAGATTCGACTGCACGAGTTAACATCAACAACTAATTGTCAAGTCTGAAGTCTCGCCCGAAGCAACGTGAGCAATCACTTGTATTAGATACATACGAGAACTGTCCGATACGTGCCACGTGAAGTGTAAACAAAGTAGTTTGAAAATACGCTACAATCACCAAAATATGGTTTCAGCAAACTAAAAAAAGCGAGAAGCAAAAACAATGTGTGCGCCAGAGCGTGGGAAAAGAAATAGTGTGTCGTACGATCCACACAGCTACGAATCAAAATACAGTACACGCATACACAATGGAACATGCCTGTTTATTTACAGTGTGGCGGAAGCTAATAAATCTGTAGTTTATCAACAGAATCTGTATTTTCGTAGTAAACCATCGTAATTCGTACAAACTACGGATAATCCATAGTAGCTGGCACCTATGCACATATATACCTGAAGCTGTACCCACTTGCACACGGCTATGGCGTGGTACAACAATCTTGACACATCTACAAAATGGCAGCCGAGCAACTTTAGCAGCAGCAACAGTTCTACAGATTTGCATTACATAAGATCTAGAACCTAACACACATTTGTTCAGAAGTTAATGTTTTGCTTCAGCATTTTTGGGGATGTTGCGTTTGAATAAACATAGCCGGACAGATCGTCGAGTACGCAGCGATATTGCAAAGCTGCATACATCGCAAAGAGTAGGAACACAAATTGGACGGAGTTAAGTAGAATAGAAATCCCTTAAGTAATGTACATTGAAATAATCATACCAAGAAGATAGGAAGTATACCTTTGAAAAAATACAGTATTTCACCACATAATCTTCTAAAATGTTTTGCCAAATTTTATGGAAACAATTGTACGTGAAACCATTACTCGAGGAAAATTCGCATGGCAATTTTTTTTAAATAAAATTTTTCGTCACTGACACTAGAGTCAGTAACTTTGGTGGATGGAACAGTTTTGTTACATTTCTCATACAGTTGTTAAGTCAACATGCGAGGCAAACATACAAGATGGCCGACAGTTAAAACTAGTGTAGCGCTACGATGTTCCTCCTTTCCAGCAGAATATTTTTGTACTACAGTAGAAACTCTGGATCGTTTTTCAAGGGATCAGAAGAAATTAAAACATGCATGTTGACAAACTATGCATGTGGACTTTCCTAACCTCAAAATCTGGAAGTTGTATTTTTATGTGCTGAACTGATTGCCAAGACAAAATGTAAGAAAACTCAAAATTATGTAATACGCTAACGTAAAAATAATAAAAAACCCTAGAACAGGAAATTAGTAACATGACCATCATTTTTTTAAAAACTATTTAAACGAATCGCTACATATTTTACAAGTACATCAGTGAAATTACCATTATGTAACCATCTAAACATGCTGCACTTAAATAGAAATGAATTCAAAACCCGTCTGTTTATAATAAAACATTTTCAAAAAAGTTACCGTTAATTGTGCTTATAAAAAAAGAGGAAACTTTAGAGGTCAATTTTAACATGAATACAGTGATCGATTGCGTTCGAGACAAGGATGACTTGAAAAGAGGCGGATCTTCAGTCAGGTGTGGGATACAATTCCTATCTCCATGGATACCACAGCCGAACATAACCTTCATTTAGCTGTTTGGTTTCACTTGTCCAGGATGAGATGTACGTCAAGACAATTGATTGTTTGGAATTTGCCGATTTTTCAGGTAAACTAATCTTATTTGCGTATCTTAAACCATGAAATTGAAACATATTTTTACCCTTGAGTGCAAACATATGAATGTACAGCATTTTGGCTTTCTGCAATTACAAACTAACAAATCAGCATGTTTGTAAACTAGGTTTGTTTCCCACAGTACTTTTCCCCTGCGGTGACATCAAGGGGATGTGTACTTCGTTGTCCATCGATAGTGCTAGCAGCGGCAATTATCTTGCCGCCATCTTGAATTTATTGTGCCATGAGCGCAAACATTACGAGTGATCACGATATTCTCTTATGGCATTTCCATGTTACCACCAACTTCGCTGTAATGTTTGTTCTCTGTTCTATCTCCAAACAAGTTTAGATGTCCGTTATCCGAGACTATAGATACAGGAAAAACGATAGAAACAAAAATGATGCAACAAGTTTCTACTGTAACTAATAGATTTTGAATGTATTCTACTTCTCCGATGCAGAAACTTAAAACATTGCGATTTCACGATGAAAGCTTTTTTACCATTTCTGTCATCTTACAAGTTAGATGTAACGATAAAATGGTGACGGTTGCGTGATGAAATACGGTATTTACGGATGTGACAATTAAAAAAAACTTCACAAAAAAAAAAAAAAAAAAAAAT
>PNEQ01116564.1:20824-60636 GCA_003012365.1 Medauroidea extradentata | reverse complement strand
ATGTGGAAACAAGTCGACGAGGTAGTTGTGATGTTGAAACCACCCATCCAAGCAAGGAAAATAGAGAGGTAATGTTAATGTCAATGTTCCAAGCAATTAGCCAAACAGGTACTTGCAAAACATATTCGCTATTTATTTACATTATCATCTGCATAAATTTTAGGCAAAGTTTTTAAGGGCACAAATAACCTCATCAACAAACCAACTCTACTTTATCGTCGTGTACCACAGAAAAATGCCCTCAAAATATATTCCGCGGAAAGGATAATAAATCGTTGCCCATTTTTAATTGATTATTTAGTAAAAAAAACCATTTCAGTTCCGTACTTCTACTGTACTGCGTAACTATAAAAAGCTGATTTTTTTTTTCTTATTAATGGCCAACAGCGGGGAGCTCCACGGCCAACAGGGTAATCAAATATTAGCGAACGTAGTAGTCTCAAAGGAAAGATATCATCACTGACAAGCACAAGACAAACACAAACACCCAGTCCTGTACCCGAGGAAGTGACATGAAATGACACCTCCCCGGCCGGGAATCGAACCCGGGACCCTTGACTCAGCGGTCAGGAACGCTAACCACTGAGCCAAGCGGTCGGACTATAAAAAGCTGAAATTGTGAAATATTTACACGAAAACGTAAATAATTAAAGTTCATAGAACACTGGATACACATAAAGATAACCAACTTTCATGTTAATTCACTTTCACACACCCGAAAATTGTCCAATGCGCATGCGCGAAGGGCGCAGATATACTTGCGTCGAGCCATTTGCTAGTCACAGATTTTCAGGCACTTTGCGCCGTCACGTGACCACTTGCACCTGCGTATTTGTATATTTAATACCAAAGCAACGCAGCGCAGGTGCAAATTTTGCGCTGCACCTCTCAAAAGCGATATTTAATCGGCCCCCATGTGTCTTGGAGAATGGCAAGTTTCGAACTGGGTAAATAACGAAGGGGTTGACGAAGACCAACATGTTGAAGAAATAGAAGATAACATGGACGAAAGAAGCAGTAGTAAAAAAAAAAGGGAAGAGAAGGATAAGAAATGTCTCATTAAACAATTTCTTGACAGTCTGCCGAAACTCGAGTCTCATTACTGCAGGAGAGATACAACAAAGTTGTATCTCGAGGCTAAGTGGCAATCGAAAGCAGAACTATTCAGATTGTATGAAACCTATTGCAAATCCCAGGGAAAAGATAATTTGATTGCATCAATCTTTTCATTTTATTCTGTGTTTGAAGAGTGCAATCTCAGTTTGTTCCATCCCAAAAAGGACCAGTGCGACACGTGTTGCTCCTTTCTGGCTGGAAATATGAATGAAGATAAATACAGAGACCACATCCTCAGAAAAGACGAAGCCAGAAAGCAACAGATTGAAGACAAAGAAAATGCAAAAGAAAACAGCAAAACTGCAGTGTTCACTGTTGATCTTCAAGCTGTTTTACTAAGTCAATCCCTTCATGCATCAGCATTATATTACAGAACAAAACTGAAAGTACATAATTTCACGATTTTCAACTTGAACACAGCTGATGCTTACTGTTACCTTTGGGATGAATCACAAGGGGGAACTCAATGCAGATGAATTCGCAAGTATCTTTTGCAACTTCCTGACAACTGAAGTTGACAGAAACATTTACGACCATGTCATATTTTACAGCGATGGTTGCACATACCAAAATAGAAATTGCATTTTAGCAAATGCACTTCTGCTTGTATCATACACAACTGGAATAACCATAACTCAAAAATTCTTAGAAAAGGGTCACACTCAAATTGAGTGTGACTCAGTTCATAGTACAATTGAACGGAAACTGAAAAATCGCGAGATTTACTCACCTGCCGGTTATGTAGAAGTGTGTCGAACAGCTCGGCTCCACCCAAGACCATACAACGTTCAGTACTTGGATCACTCATATTTAAAAAAATACAGTAATTTACAATTTGTTTCGTCAATTCGACCTGGAGTAAATAAAGGAGACCCTACTGTAACAGATATCAGGTGCATCCAGTACCGCCCTGATGGATCATTGCAAATCAAAGAAACCTTTTCAGACCCATTCAAACAACTCCCAAGAAGAGTCAAGAAACCATCAGAATCTACAGGTGAAATTTTTCTGGAACCTCTATACCGGGCCAACCTTCCTCTAGAAGCTATCAAATTCAAACATCTTCAAGAGTTAAAATCAGTGCTACCGAGGGATGTTCATTTATTTTATGACACACTGCCACATTATGTTCTAAAGTCTGGAAGAAAGATAATCTGTAAAGGAGATATATGCCCATGCATTATCAAACTGCCAGAAACTTACTGAGAAGTGTTCACTGCAAACAAAACAGCTTTGACTATGATTTTTGTGTAACAATGCTATAAACTTTGTGTTAAGAGCATCTGTACGTTCTGTTACAAAGCTCTGTACTCTGTGTTACAAGGCTCTGTACTTTATTTACAATACTCAATTTTGTATTACAAGGCTCTGTAGTTTTTGTTACTAGGCTCTGTACTTTTTGTTACAAGACTCTCTATATTGTGTTACAAGATTCTCCACATTGTGTTACAAGACTCTCTGTATTGTGTTACAAGACTGTATATTGGTAATACGAGGCTCTTTGATTTGTGTTACAAGACTGTACTTGGTAGAACAGGGCTCTGTATTTTGAGATACAATGCTGTGTACGTTTATTACAAGGCTCTGCATTTCTTGTTACAGGGCTCTGTATTTTGTGTTAGGCCCATTTAGTGATTCCAAGTTTCGTGAACTAATACAAAAGGGGTACCGTAATTGTTAGTAATCAAACAATAGTTTTACTATTCATTATTATATAATTTAAATGTTGTTGAATTGTCAAAATTATTTAACCCTTATACCTGATACATGGAAAGCTCGCATTTCACACAAATATTTACAATGATGAACTCGTATGTCAAAATAAACAGAGAAAATCTCCTAAGTCAATTACATGCAAACAGGAAAACCTTGTAAGTCATGCAATTAATATGTGATATTGTTCAAGTCAAAAAAATTTATTCTGTTCAATGTCAAATTACATAAAAAAAATTTGCATACAAAATTATTAAAGCAATAAGCTCCAGAAGAGAGAGTAATCAGTTTTTTGTTCCTCCTGTAAAGTTGGGATTTTTTGATGTACAATGGTTTCATTCTAAGCCATCGATATGAAGACTTTTCTTAACAGCTGGAAGTGTAAAATGTGAATTGATAAGTCTTAAAAGTGTAATTGTGCTACAAAATTATCCGTGGAATTATGTATGGTGAATAAATTTAATTATCAAGAAACTGTCGTTTCAAATAAATGTGATCATGATCCTTGCCACATCCATAACTAATCATGAAAACTTATTCGCTTTACATATTAAATAGGATGTCACAAGTGTAGGCAGTAACTGTAAAACAAATTTTGACAATGTGGGATTCATTGTGTTCTTTCTGACTCAACCGTAGCAGATGCGAAGCATGTAAATATAGGTAATAAACATAGCACGAGACCAGCAACCATTTATATTATCATTGATTAAATTATTTAGTATAAGAACACCACAATATGTTACTACAAACGTAATAAAAATATGTTACAAAATAAAAATTACACTTACTCCACTTAGGGCCGGTTTCACCAACAACCCCTAAATTTTAGGGGTCCCTTAAAATAAAATTAAGTGTTCCTTAACACAAATGACTGTTTCACCAACGTTAAGGGACACTTAAAATCCTTTAAGTAGCCCTTAGTTTAGGTGGCGAAATTCGGGCCCCTAACTTGCTAAGGGTCACTTAGTGATTGTAACACCTTCTTTTTTCTATGTTGTAAACACAGCATAAATTTAAAAAATGGACGCTGTTGAAGAGGTTAAAATAGTTTTTATGTGAATAATATTGCTGACGACGTAGCACAATTCCTGCGACCACGAATTTAGTTATTCAAAACTTTTCCAGTATTTTTATTTTGAAGAATGTGTCGGTGACTTTGTGTGAATTTTTTGAATGAAATTGCATGGTTATGTTGCACAGTAATTAAACAGTTTAGGCCTGTAATTGTAATTCGTAAATAAAAAAACGAATTTTTGTGATAATTTATTTTAGCAGAGTCATTGAAAACAATCTATTGGTTGTCAGTAGACTGCAGCTAAACATTTTGCCACATATTGTGTTGCCGATGATCGTCATCCAAATTCCAAACGAATGTTTTTGTGCTCTTTTAATAGTACCTACACGAAGCATTTCCATGTAATTGGCATAACCTATTACGGCTTTAAGAACATTGATTGCATGGATTTTCCGAACAAAACTAATGATTCAGTGTGACTTTTGTTGCAACACCTAGCGAACGACTCGTAGACAGTTTTGTTGCTATAGGCCTAGGCCTACCCCAACATATAACCGACCTAGTTCAGGCCAATTTGTTACTCAACCGGCTCCCAGATAACTGAAATAACAGTAGCCTACTGTATAGTGGACTTAAAGGTATGCAGGTTATACAGAAATTTTGTTTTTATCCTATTGTCAACACACATAGCCAGGCCTAAACAAAAGCTGCCTTGGGTGATCCTGTATTGAAATGCATCACAAAGGTGTAAATGAATTTACTGGGCTTTTACATGTATATAGGCCTCTATGTTTATAATCATACTGATTGGAAGCTGTGGACAGGTAGGCCCTGAATGTCATAAAATTGCACAGAACAACTCTTACAGATGCACCATAGGTTACCAGTTCAGAATAACTTTTCACCTACAAAAGCATTTAATATCTGTTACATCAGCATAAGTTAACTGTTTGAAAATAATTGCTTACCTCAGGAGGTATATGACATTATTTAACACTATGTTGCTGTACTTTCAAGTTAAATATTAAAATTTAAAGTCATTGAAGCAACTAAACAAATAAATAAAAATATATAAGTATTCCTTTACTACAGTTCCAGACTTTTTTTAAGCATTCCATCAGGCTGCAGCTTCAGAACATCAAGGATTGGACCGGTAAACCGTTGATTCAGAAGCTCATCCAGGATGTGCAACATATATTGTAGCTTGCGCAGATGATCGCCACCCTCTTGTACAGTGTATAGCACTTCAAAGAAGCAATTATTTTGTTCTTAAGGTCTTAAAAACACATCAGATCTAATGCACCACATCTACAGTTATGTCATTCAAGTGGTAGGCAGTTTACATTAGAAACTAATCTGCAAATGTAAATGCCACTAAGCACAGACTGCCTACCTAATTTCTTCTACTTCATATGATCTATGTACATATTTATTTATTCATTTATTTATTTATTTATTCAGCATCCCATGTACACCCATTGCTGACACGGTTTGGACTTGTCAAGCTATATACAAACATAAAACAGTACATAATTTAAAAAAATATATTATGTACATGGATATCCTGATGCTATTTCCTTTCCTCTGTACCTATTCTGCCTTAGTTAATAGGCAGGCTGAAAGTTAGGACTGAAGTTAGCTCTATCTGGTCTCGGGGCAGCACGTTGAAAGAGCTCATTTCAGTACAGTTCCCAGCCACCCTTTCCATTTACAATCTTGTACACCTTGTTCGGATACAATATCGAAAATGGAAATGAAGGCCTTGATGGTATACAGGAATTATCATTTTGCAGGTTTCTGATATGAAACTTTGGTAAATATCATAACTATTGATTTAAGTAATAGCCCTACCCTACATGTATATTTATTGCTTAGAAGTATAAATTATGATGTATGCTTAAAATTACAAGAGTTCCTTAATGAATTTAATAATTCTGCAGCTGCAGTTCACAGCAAAAGCACGAAATGTCCCCATTTTCATGCCCCAAAAATTATATTTGATAAATAGCCTAAATTGAGCACTTAAAATTTGCTGTTAAGAGTATGAAGGTTTCTTGTACTCTGTGTCGTTAATGTTAAATTTTTGAAAATGTTTTTTTTTGTGAGTTTGTGGAACACAAAAACCATTTTTAACCTATACCGGTACTTAAAGCCCAGCTACATGGCAGATGTTATCTGGCACAACAGCAGAACCATAATTTTTTGAGCAGCCTCGTAAGGTGTGTATGGTTAACCCTAAATGGATTGGGAGTGAGATTTGGCATGTAAAAACTCATTGTACAAGTGAGGCAAGCTGCCCTCCACATCACTCAACTGCGGTTCAGTGCGTCAGATCATCCAACATATCCCAGGAAAATGTGAAAATAGAGCATACAAAGTCAGCTATGAAGATGCTCTGATGGGTATTTTATGTCTTTAAAATACAAGAGTTCCAGTTATGGTTCTATGTGACTGTATTAACAATATGTCAACTAAAGTAATCTGGAACACGTGTCATACTTTATCTACCAGGTACAACTTACATGCACATGATAATAGAATTACTAGTAAATACATTTTTAATCGACGTAAATAAAGATGAATTTCTTCTAAAAAAATGTTATGTTAAACAAGAATACAGCCTAGATTGTGCAGTTATTGGTGTCTGAAAATAACACTTTTTACACAGACCATCCAGTGTAAATTTTATGCATCAATTACTGTTATGGCCTTGACCTATTTGTATGTTGGTACTGCTGACGTCACACAGTCAGCTGGTAAATCTTGACTAGTGCTGACCCGAGCCAGTTGCTTCTGACCTTCGGTTCAGCTAGTATGTTTACTTGTTGTGTCCATGAACAGACACAACAATGGCGACGAGGATGAAGTTTACTCACGTATTTTAAATAGTAATCGTGAATGTTTAATGATACTATAGTTACGTGATATTACGGACATTATGGCGAGTGCATACATTAAATACGATCACTCACGCCCGGAGACGTGGAAAGAACATTTGGATAGATTTCAGTTTTGTCTTGATTCAAAAGGTCAAATTACGGACGGTCAAAAATGCGGTTTGTTGATTGAAATGTTGGATGACCACACGGCGCGGGATTTAAAGGATTGGCTCATGTCTAAATCGCTACGTGATTTAGGATACAACCAGCTAGTATCAGTTTTGAATGCAAATATTGCGCCTACAGTCAACCCGATGGTATGTTACAACAAATTTGTTAACAGACGACAACTTCCATGTGAGAATGCAATCAAATATATGTCTGAATTGAAACGTCTGGCTGCCGTTTGTTGTTTTGAAAGTATGTCTACTACGATGGTCTTGTATCAGTTCGTATGTGGTTTATTAAATTCAGAAATACAGGCTAAGTTATTTTCTGAGAAAGACCTAACAGCTACAAAAGCTTTGGAAATTGTACAGCTAGTTGAATGTTCTGAAGCTAATGTTTTGGAAGTTAGAAAATCAGGTGTTTAAGATGTACATAAACTTAAAGTTACACAATCTAGTTGGCAGCCTAATGTTTCAAAAAATACTAATACTGGTCAAAGTATCACATGTTTTAGATGTGCTGAGATTGGACATACAGCCAAACAATGCAGTGTTTCGAAGGATAAGTTGAAGTGTCAGAAATGTGGTAAAATAGCGCATGTTGCTAAGGTTTGTAAACAAAAGCATAAATTTGTTTCTCTGTCAGGAAAAGGCAGTAATGCAAATTTTGTTGGTAGTTTTAACCCCACAGCAAAAATGGATCCAGTTGAAAGAAATCCAATTAAGCTGATTGATGAGCCTATACTTGATTGTGAAGTGAATGCCTTTAGATCTCAGGGTGATGACCTATTTCTATTGTCTGAAAAAATAGCAGTTCAATATATACAGCCATATTCAATACAAGTAGAAGTTAATAACGTGAAGTTACAGTTTGAAATAGATTCTGGTTGTGCGAGAACTTTAATAAATTTGGACACTTACAATCTTAAATTTGCAAAAATGGTAGAACACCCTGTTTTACATCAGGCACCAGTTGAACTAAGAACATGGGCCTCACAATCTTTAACTATGATTGGAGAATTTCAAGCAGTTGTAGTGGGATTGGGACCAAATCTTTTAGGTCGAAATTGGTTTGATGCTCTAAAAATATCAATTCAGGGTGTATACTGTTTGTCTCCAGTTGTACCTCAGGTGGGAATGTCTGAGATGAATTTTATACAAATGATACAAAAATTCCCAACGATTTCAGGCATTGGCACAGGTTGTTACAAGGGCCCTCCATTGCACCTGAATTTGGATTGTACGGTCAATCCCGTTTATCAGCGAGCTCGAAATGTTGCATTTTCACTTACATCTAAGATGGAGGAGAGTATTGAGACCAATGTACGAAGGGGCATTTGGGTTTCTGTGAATCATGCTGGACCTTGGGCAACAGCTATCGTTCCCGTGCCAAAACGCAATGGTACCCTGAGACTTTGTGCTGATTATAAGGGTACTGTTAATCGTGCACTTTCAGCCGATTCCTATAGGTCTCCTACCATTGACCAAGTTCTGTCTGAAATGGCAGGTGGTAAATTCTATGGAACTCTAGACTTAGAAGAAGCCTATACTCAAATTCCCGTAGATGAAGAAACATATCGTGTATTGACTGTGAATATGGTGCAGGGTCTCCATAAGGTTATTCGTTTATCTTTTGGTATTAAAGTTGCATCGTCAGATTTTCAACGGGTGATGGATGGCTTGTTGGGACCAGTTAAGGGTGTTATTGCTTATCAAGACAATATTTATATTAATGGTGCAACTTTAGAAGAGTATCAGGCCAAGATGATTGAGGTTTTGCAAATTCTTAGTGATGCTGGGTTGAAAGTTAACCCTGATAAATGTGTATGGCAGGCTACGTCTATTGAAGTTTTAGGGTTTAAACTTGATGCTAAAGGTATCTACCCTACAACGGATAAAATTGCAGCACTTATAAATGCTCCTAGTCCACAAAACAAACAAGAACTTCAATCATTATTGGGCTTGATTTCATTTTATGGTAGATTTTTTAAAGATAAGTCAACCATTCTGGAACCCTTGTATCGTTTATTGGATTCAAAAAATTCTTGGACTTGGGATACAAAGCATGAAAAGGCATTACAAACTGTAAAAGACATGTTGACTAGTAATCAAGTCTTGGTCCATTACAATCCAGTTTTACCCTTGGTGGTTACAGCTGATGCATCGCCAGTAGGAGTCGGTGCAGTGCTTGCACACCTGGTACCATGTGACCAGTCGGGCAATATGCAGGAGGTTCCGATTGCATATGCATCACGAACACTCTCTAAGGCAGAACATGCCTATTCTCAACTAGATCGCGAGGGCCTTGCTATAATATTTGCAGTCAAGAAATTTAATTCTTATTTGACTTTTCGCCAATTTACGATTATCACAGATCATAAGCCATTATTGGGCATATTTGCACCTGATATGGCTATACCAGTACATCTCTCACCAAGAATGTTGAGATGGACTCTGATTTTAAGTTCCTTTGATTATAAATTATGTCACAAACCTGGTAAATCAGTTGGTCATGCAGATTGTTTGAGTAGATTGCCTCAGCAGATTTCGAGTGATGAATGTTTTCCAGACCGTGCTGGTGTGCACCTTCTCGAGGCTAAGAACGTACATTTATTGTCACCAAGTGATATTACAAAAGCTACAGATAATGACAAGATCTTAAGGCAAGTTAAGAGTTTTATCCAGAATGGTTGGCCAGAAAAGGTACAAAATGAATTGTTGGCTTATTATACTAAACGGTTAGCATTATCACTGCATTCAGGTTGTATCCTCTGGCATGAGCGAGTGGTGATTCCTCCTTCATTACAAGATAGTGTTTTGGACTTAATTCATGCAACACATCAAGGTGAGAATTATAGCAAAGCCTTAGCTAGAAGTATTGTTTGGTGGCCAAACATTGATACCGACATTATTAATAAGGTGAAGTTGTGTCAAGCCTGTCAGTCAGTGGCAAAAGCATCTCCACGTTCTATTGTATGTCCATGGCCGCGAGCAGAGACTGCATGGGAAAGAGTACATCTTGATTATGCCGAACCTTTTCTTGGACATTATTTATTGATAGTAATTGATGCCTATTCTAAATGGCCAATTGTGAAAGTAATGACGAACTTGACAGCGTCAACACTTGTTACGCATATGCGGTACATTTGGCAGATTATGGCAAACCAGTAGTCATAGTCACTGATAATGGACGACAATTTACGTCTGAAGAATTTAATGAGTTCCTTAAAAAAATGGAATACGTCACTTATATACACCACCATGGCACCCATCTTCCAATGCTTTAGCCGAGAGGACTGTACAAACGGTCAAACAATTAATGCTAAAGTTTGACGATACTGACATTCATGCACGAACCTTATGGGCAATGCGAACACGACCATCGCAGTCTACTGGTCGAACTCCTGCTGAAGCTATGGGGAGAGAGTTCCGAACTCATCTTAATCAGTTGCACCCTGAATCCGATTGCAGTAGAAGTACATCGTCAATTTCTCCTAAATTCCATAAGGGTGAACTGGTTTGGATGTTGAAACATAGCACAGTAAAATCTGTTTGGTTACCTGGAGTAATACATGAACACTCGGGTGCAAGAGCATATCACGTAAAGATGGATGATGGTGCTCTGTTCAGGAATATTTCAGCAGATGATTTATGTCACAGATTCATTAACGATCTCTGTGAAGATATTCCTGAGCCTCTTTCTTACGACAATTTGCAGCCTTCTTTGAAAAAGAACAATATCCTGGAACTGCCGCAACAGCTGCAAGATTCATTAACCAAGAGCTTGTTTACGAGTGATCAACATATTTCAAGTAGTGTGGTTGAAAAGCAGTCAAACTCAGGTCAGCAGGAACATCCTTTGATGGTGGTGGAGGAATGTCCAGTCATAGCTAGACAACAGTTATTAACGTCTACAGTTGGTGTCCATGATGAGGCCACATCTTTGAATTGCGGAGGCAATTCAGAACCTTCTGGGACTGCTTCTCCACCATCGTCACCGTTCAACGGGTTTTCAGGTTTTTCCCAGAATACCATAAATAGAGGAGCATCATGCAGCAGAATGACTGGTGTACAGCCCAATGGTCAGACTATGGTGACTACTACTACAAGATCTGGGCGAATATCCCGGCCTCCTCAACGATACTTATGAGTGCAACTCTATGACACAAAACCTATTTGAAGACTTGATCTGAGTACAGTTTTAATATTTTATTTGTGTTATTTGTTGTCTTCCTTTTAAGACGGAAAAGGTGTTATAGCCTTGACCTATTTGTATGTTGGTACTGCTGACGTCACACAGTCAGCTGGTAAATCTTGACTAGCGCTGGCCCGAGCCAGTTGCTTCTGACCTTCGGTTCAGCTAGTATGTTTACTTGTGGTGTTCATGAACAGACACAACAATTACAAATTGCAATTTGTTCCACTTCAGTTCCTTCAACATCACTCATTGCTGTGTTTCCTTCTTCCTGACCAGCTTACCCTTCCCTTCCCCACCTCACTGCACCAACAAACATTATTATTTTACCACATACATACAGTGAACAGAGGACCTAGCTTGCTTCCCTGGTGCTGATGTACACTCTTCCTCTTGTGATAAGGGTGGTTATACAGAAGCACTAGAAACATGGTGTTGGAAACAGCCAAACAAAGGTTGTTTTTGGCTCTTCTACACGAAAGCATCAGAGCCACTAGATTTTGGTGTTTTGATGCTCATTTGCAACATGAATCCAGTTCAATTGTGGTAAGATTGTTGCAGGGACTATTCAACTACAAAGCCTATATCCCCCAGGCCATCGACTTTCATTGGGATCAACAAGTGGATGATGATAAATAAATAAATAAACTGTTTGTGAATGCCCATGTAGACTGTTCAGCATAAGAGCATTGCAGTCACTCCTGCATTATTCTGCATTAGGAACGCTGACACAGTAGCTTCATTGGCTTACTTATAGAACCTCGTAAGTCCAGATTTTACAAATTTTGTATTCCAGGTGAATTTGGTGCTAATTTTCATGGCGCTTCAAGTGATGAAATCTGCTAAAACTGCTGTGCATTAGCTTTCTTCTATGCTCAAATTAAAAAAAACATATCTATGGTGTAGCATGACTATGAAAATTTTCTTCTCGCTCACCTGTAAAATTTACTGAAGTGGACTTACGAGGTTGTAGAAGTAAGCCAACATAGGATGTTCAAGTGTGATAAAATCATAATTTTATATTTCAGTGAAATAGTGTTAGTTTTGTAGACAATACTTGTGAGTATAGTTTCCTCTTACGAAACAATTTTAGTTTTCATAGTTTTTTCACAACGGCACGACAAAGTCAAAATTTGCGTGTTCCGGTGCCATGCAGAAAGTGAAAACTAACTGACCTATTTGAATAAAATAATTCACTGCGATATTACATCCCATGAGCTATGCAATAAAGTATTTAAAAGACCAGAACGTAATATTTGGAATTTTTAAAAAAAATCTCAAAAGTACACAAAAAAAGTTTTCAATTCATGAATTTTTTTTAAATACAAAAAGAGTTTACTGTATTTTTTAAAAATGTTTTATTATGTAGCCCAAGGCACGTTATTTCACTGTGAATTATTTCACTTATGTATGTCGTGCATGGCAGCAGAACACGCCAATTTTTACTTTGATGCACCGTTATGAAAAAACTTACACTATATCTCAGAAATATAAAATTATGATTTTATCGCACTTGAACACCCTAAAATAGCATTTGAAGCACTAGTCTAGCCAAGTTGTTGCGTTCTCCATTTACTTATGTTGTCATTGTCACATCAACATTAGATAGTGTTTCAAAGTACTTTTCAAATTCAGCGCTTCTAGCTTTCGTAGAATAGCCCTAAGGATTGCCCCACTTTTGTCCTCTGTATGTACTAAAAATAATCTGTAGCAAATAATTTTTCCATCATTAAGACTGCAATGAATGACAGTTAAAACTACACCAACTAATCACTTGCTTCAAAATATTGAATGCAGACAATTTGGTAAATAAACGTTAACAATTTCTTTCATTTATTAAAAAACATGTTTCACCAAAGTTTTTTTTTCTCGCAAAACTTTGATGAAACAGAATTGTTCAGTATAATTACCTGTTTTCTTTCTTGTAATAGTATTTGTAACATGGGTTATTTAATTAGTTTTACAGTGAATAAGTGATGCATAACTGTTTCTGTTGTACAGTTATAAAAAAAATTAACATTTTAAAAATTAATGAACAGTTACATTTTTTCCTTCATAATTACATATATATTTAAGTAACCGTGTTCATTCCTAAAAGCAAAGTATGTTGTGAGAACTACAGAATACTTACAGTATCCAAAGAGTTATAAAAAAAATTAGCCAAAATGTAAAATAATTTAGTTACGCTGCCTCTGCTTTCACCACCTTACTGCACCAACAAATTATACAATAATTATTTACAAATTTTCAAGTGTCAAAAACTCATAGACTTTCAGTTTTAATTTTAGAGAAATTGTCAAATAGGAAACTCTAAATGTATTTTATGTAAAGCAAATTAAACTAATTTTAGCTAGCTTGACAATCTGGTTTTGTATGCAACTTACGTACAAGCTGTGGTTGTGCGAAATTTGCCATAGGTTATCAAGTGAAAACAAGTAACTTGATCTAGTTGAATTTTAAAATACTGTACATTGCAGCTACTGTACTAACATTTGTTGCATTTAGTAAAAACCAGCAAGAAATTACCCAAGATTGTCAGGAGCAATCACATGGATATGAGCCGACGTTACAAAGCTGGTTAATGGCATATTCTAATAAGTTGCTGCAAATCAATGAAACACACACTGACATTTTTGCCGCTGTATTTTTTACCTAGACAGGAAAACTATAGTGTTATGGAAAAAATAAATGTGATAATCAGAAGATAAATGAAAAATATTTATTGCATAAATGTTGTCTTTATTTAAAGCAGTTTACATTTACATACTTAAATGTCTTCAGGTCCAACTTAAATGTGTGAAAGCTGGACAGCATCCGATATCATCTGGTGGCTACCTAAAAAAATACAATCATTTTTGTAGCACTTGCAACGTCAGTGTTATCTTGTAACTGCTGTCAAGAATCTACAGAAACAATAGCAACATTTTAATAGTATGACATATGGGTGCATGGTACTAAATATAAATTATTTTAACACAGTTTTCTTCTCACCACAATGGACATGGTTCAGTTAACTGAGAGGTCAGCATGTATTTTTACATGTGAGATTCATCATTGCCAGATATTTCTGTTGTGTAACTATTTTCTTAAGATACTCCCATTTTTGCCAATATTTCCCTTTTAACTTTCTACTAATTAGTCTAACTCCATGTCTAGTCCAACTGAAACCTTTTAAAGTTTATTTATGTGATTTCCTTGTGCCTGTCAAGAGCCATTTCTGATCATTTGGCATATTACATGGTAGCATTAGCCCATAAATTATACCAGGTTTATGAATAAATACAACAATGCCAGAATGAAAGGAGGCACTGGAAATATGACAAATCATCAGAACAGAAACCTTCCAAATGAAATATTATTCTGTAATATGCTATTTGCAAGCTGTCCTGTTAGTACCAGCTTACATGTTGAACAGTTAATAAATGAACACTATTTTGTTGCATGTGTTCTGCACAGCACAATTGTGTTCCCTGAATTGCCTAAAACATAAATATCGACAGAATTAAAATTGTGGGCCTGCTAAAGACAAATAAAATTACCCTTAACAAATCATTGTACAATCTGTCACATTTACCAAGGGATAATGTATTCTTAAAATGGTGACAATATAGAATATGAAGTGATGTGAAGACTATTAATTGACTAGATACACTTCTCAAACCGCACGAGTGTAAGAAAACCATTATGAAACTTACTTGGGAAAAGTGTTAACCTTGGAACATAAACTACAAAAATTAAAGGGTTGATAATGAGTTCATTATCACCAAAATATGTAATCATCATTTCATGGCATCTCCTCAGACATTTTTATCTTTAGCATAACCTATTAAAAATTGACAGCGTACAGTAAATTCTACAAATGAAACCACAAAGTTATTATTAAATATTTTTCCTGCAAAGTAATAAATGCATTTAATTCCACTGCTACTTTTGAATTATTATTAATAGCAAAGTCTTAACATGTTCTAAAGATTTAGTTTCAGGCCCGATAATCCACATGGTCCAGTAATAGTTTTTATTATAAATTTGCGCACAGTTGGGCAACTGCTCTCAATCATCTTCCTAACCCCCCCCCCCCCCCTCTAAACAATGGAACACCACTCACCATCACCAACCACTTTAAAAGTTAATTCCACTCCCTCACCAACCTTTTAAGCACAGACTACCTACCGCACTCTGTTCTACTCATCATCTGAATCTTCTCGCTAGCACAATTGCCTCTTCCTTTATACCCTGCTTTAAATAGGCAGCAGTCTAACTTACCCCAGCCTTCCTCTCCATTCACCACTTTGTGCATCCTGGCCAGTCTTTCCACACTTCTCCTTTCCTTCACTGAGTTCCACGCTAATTACATCTGCATTACAGATGACTGAAAGTTCCCTTTGTCCTCACCAGCCTGCCTTTGTCTTCTCCATGTATCCTTCACCAACCTCGCTGCCTGTCTTTGCACTTTGTCCAACTCCCACATCTCCAATTCCACATACAGGTCCCTCTCTGTTGCTGCATACTCTTAACATTGGCTGTACCATTATAAAATATGCCCTTTCCTTTACTGCACTAATAACATCCTTCATTACCCTTCCCAACATACCTAGAACCCTAGACACCACTCTCTCTACAAGCCTTCTCCACCCTGCAACACTATCTCTAGATACTCATATTCTGCAACTTCCATTATCTCCTGCCCTTTTCTGATTGTACATGTCTGTACTCCAAACCTTCTTCCTCGTAAACCCTAGATACTCATATTCTGCAACTTCCGCTGTCCTTTTCTGTTTGTACACGTCTGTACTCGTAACCTTCTTCCTCGTAAACCTAACAATAATTGTCTTTCTCACATTTATATTAATTTTATTTTCTTCCGTCCGCAATTGTATCCAGCAACTTGTTCCTTTTACCAGCACTTATAAGTTTTATAGTTTACCATTTAATAACTTTTACCTTACATCATACGCAAAAACAATATTTGAAAATTTTATGGCAACAACAAAAACCTGAGGACAATCTGTAAGCATAGGTACTGAATTGTCTGCAGTGCAAGTTTCCACAAGAATAAACTTTTGTATCTGATGTATTGTTTTGATTGAGGCTACTGTTACTGTTGCATTAGTTTTTATTAAGGTTGTCAAAATTGCAGGAAGAGATAAAAAAAATGTACACATTACCACTACAGATGAAATAATATTAACTGACTGTCCAGCCAATCAAACTAATGTAACCATATTTACAGTGTTTGTTAAACATCAAGGTGACTACTTACTGGCACATTATGTGATCTTGCTGCAGTGAAATCTGTCTCTCACATATCAGCCAATATTTCCAGCATGACATCATCCAGCTGAATTTCAATACCAACAGTATGAACACATTCATGTACTTTACCAGCTTCATCTGAAAGCAAAAACATCTAAAAAAATCAATAACTTTAACACTAACCCTGTGCATCTTCTAGCACAGCTCACATATAAGCCAACTGATGTAACTTATGCATTATGGAAAAATATAGAAAATCTTGTGCCTAGTAACATTTCACAGTCAAGTTTTACATCAGATATAGTTTCACATTGCAGATATTATTTGTATAATTACCAGCCCAATTGTGGTGTTTTAAGCCAATAAAAATAGTGACAATACAACTAATTAAATTTTTTACAATATCTGTACTGGTACATACATTTTAGGAACATTCTTACTACACCATGTTTGACACAGGCTAATTTGTTAAAAATTCTTTATAGGTTACTTAAAATAAATGTAATTTCATAATAAGCCTCCTTTGTTTATGCTTAGACTGTGCTGATCATGTAATACAAGAGCATTACAATGTTAGTAATTTAACCAACTATTAATTCCATTTATTACTAAATTCAGTATCAATTCGAATTTGATCGCCTTTGCGTAAGCCCAAGTTTGCTTTTAAAAAATTATGTACAAGTTTCCATTCTCAAATTCTAGCAACTTGCCAACATGTTTAGCGAAAACAGCTTTTACACTAAATATTAATGGGTACATGTTGTACAACACAGTTGTCCTACAGTGCCAGTATCGCTGTATCTAATACAAGTACTAACCTTCACTGTGGAAACTTCTTACTATCCAAGGAAACTGTTGTATTGAAACTGCTTCTATGCACTTCTCACCATCAATGTTGACGCCCGACACATTTAAAACTGGATACTTCGTTCTCGTGTTTTTATTAAGTTTTAAAGCTTTTCCAACGGGTTTAAAAGCTACACATTTTCATCCGTTGTTACATTTTTAGGTACACACTCGCCTTCCTTCAGACATAAATACTTAACAGCAGTCTTCACGAAAACCATGACAAATAAACAATACACAAAATAATATTTTTGTTGAAAGCATACCTACCTTTGATTGGTCCTTCAGATCATGTGACAACAAATTCAAAGTGCCAACTTGAGAATAAATACTGCTGTTTAGGATAAGTGGCCCTCAGCTAAGGGCCGTAGTTATAGACGTCCTCCGAAGGCTTGCTAGCAAGCCCCTGGCCTTTATTCGCGCAGCTGTTCGCTGGCGGTCTTCCACCCTTCCTACACTATAGTTGTCTGCTGATGGAACGCCAGGAGATCGCCGACTGAAACGGAGTTGGATGGTTCTCCTTCATAAAATTTGGCAACACAGCCTCATTTTTAGCAGCGAACATAAACTCAAGTGCTCAAAGACCACTGTTATGAACACACATAACTTTAAAAATAAAATCGTTTGATTTTGTTTTCCTTGTCTGTAAACAATTTTGTTGTCTTTGTAGTGGGACACACGTGAGATATTCGAAGTGATTGAAGGAAGCCGCGGAAAAGTTTGACTATGGGAGGTAAAAATTCGACAATGCGATACACTCCTAAAGAAAATGCAATTTTTTTTGACCTGATAAAAAATACAAAAACATAACTGCAAATAAGAAAACTGACTCCGTGTCCAACTACAACAAAAGGAAATGTGGAAGAAAATCACTGCAGAATGTAATGCTTGCGATGTATCGCGCAGAGATGATCTGCAGTTTGAAAAGGGATCTTCCATGTCCCTAATATATATTTTGGGTAGTCGCGCATGTCTTTGGTCATCTATTTATTCATAATAGTTGACAACTTCATCCATGTGCCGCATGAATTCGTTAAAATTCCTCGCAATTTTTCATGACTGGTCTCTACAGAACAGCTGGTGATTCGCCGAATGAGGTCTGGCAGTCATTCACCTGCAATCTCCCAAAAACTGGAAACTTGGTGGCGAATGGTTGTTCGCCGGCTATCCGCCGCTCTCTGAAAGAGGTCTATAATGTGCGAAACTCAAGATTAGGGTGGAGGGTGATTGGTTGTACTTCGAAAGACGTTTATAATTACGGGCCTAAGTTCACTCAGAGTTTTGATTAACAAGCCGCTAAAGGAAATTGACACTGTAGAATTACATAGAATTAATAATTATACATATGGAGCAGTACTGATATTAATTGATTAATTATTATTACGTGAAAATGTTTTAGGGAAAAGAGGCGAAGATGTTCATGCGGCGAAGTTGGCTGCGCGGGCGAGTCCAACTTGCCACGAGGTGCAGTGGAGTTTCTATGGGATTTGAGGTTAAGTACGAAAAATTATTTAAGATAAATTACACACATTAAACACAATTACTCCTGGCCCCTAAATGCTTCTGCCTGTCTGTGGTGTGAACCACCTTGATGGGAATAACACGGGAGTGCTAAAACAAGGTGTGTGTCTACAAGGTGGATTTACTTAAGTTTCCGACAAGGAGGCACTTTCCTACCAATAAACGGCAGTCCTGAGTGGCCGATGCACCTACTGGCTACACTCGACGTCGCGAGGGCGGCGTCTAGGCGCTGCTACCTCGTGCGCACACATGGTCGGGTGTGTTCCCATATGCAGTGGCGGCATGGCCGCCTCGGCCCGTTCCGCATCAGCAGGCGTGATGCGCATGACGGGCTTAGAGACAGGGAGTTGTGGAACGACCCGCGTCAAACGCCGCCCTCCTGGGAGCCCATCACGCCGCCGCCTACGCCTTACCTGCAGCAGGAGAGAATCCGTGGGCCGGCTGGCCGCGTGCAGAGAAAGTATCTGCCTGGCTGGGGTGGCTGATGATGGTGAGCGGCTGTTGCCGTAGTCTGGGACACCGGTTCGTCATGGCAGGTGGTGCACTCAGGGTACACTCCGCGACCTGGACGTGTCGACCGGCGGGGAGGCGGTGGGCCTCCCTCGTCCCGTAGGTGATCCCCAGGGTCCAAGTCGCCCGGGTCTGGCTGCAGAAGTGGCCGTGAAGCTGGGTCCTGGGCGGCGGTGGTTGGGATGTACGGCTTGAGCGCACTGTCCCCCCCCCCCTTTCGTGTGGCGCTGGTGTCGGGTTGACCTCCGTGTCATACTGTCTGGTAGCCTGCGACAGACCGGAGAGTGCCTGGCTGTCGCCTTTGTCCAGTGGCAGCTGGGCATCGGCATCGCTGGTCCTTCCTTGGGGTCTGTCGCGAATGGACGGTCCCGTTATTGCTACCTCGGGCGTGGTGCCGCGGGGGTGGAGCTGGGCCACGTCAGCAGGTGACGTCTCGATGCCAGGGTCAAGACGCGTACGACACTATCGGCGGGCAGGTGAAGCCTCGCCATGACTCTTGGGGTTACTCTTGGTTTATGTGAGTGCGTCGGCTCTTCCTCGACTGTCTCTCTGCGCCGGCCGCCTTCTGATACCGTAGTTTGGGGTGTCCGGTTCGCAGAGAGGCAACTTATGCACTCAGTGGGAGGGCCGTCTCCTGCACACGGGGTGTCAGGTGGCGTCGTACCTGGCGGGTTTGCTCTGGGAGGCGTGGTACCACGGGGCGTCTCGCCTTCGTCGCCATATGCAGATCACAGGTCGTCTCTATGTAGGTGGGTCACCCTACCGTTGTGACGTCGAACGAGGTATGTGGTTCTGCTGCAGGCTCGCACGACCTGGTGAGGTCCACTCCACTTTGCTGCGAAGCCTGCGCAGTAATTCCATTTGCCTGCTGAGAGAGGATACGCTCTGACGTACACGCGCTGTCCTGGCTGAAGCTGTTCGTGGGGCGTTCCGTGGTTTTAAGCCACTGTTGTGCGTAGCACTATTGGTTGGCCCTCATCGCTGCGTGTCGCTCCTGCCTCCTCTCTCTTCTAACTTAAGGGCATAAAGATTTCTTCTCGTTGACGGAAGCGCAATAGTACTCCCCTGGAAGCGTGAGATTGCATCCCAGTAGTGCCGCTGTGGGTGATTGTCTGGTGGCTGCGTTCACTCGACACCTGAGTGTGAACAGGGCTGCAGGCATGTGTTCGGCCCACATCTCGTGCTTCTTCCCCACATGGAGTCGGAGCTGCGTCTACAGATCTTGATTTCGACGCTCCGTGGGATTAGCACACGGGTGATACACAGGCGTGGTGTGGTGGTAGACGCCCCACTTCCCACATGCGTCTCTCCACTTTTTCCCGGCGAACTGCAACCCGTTGTCCATGAGCAACACTTTAGGATAGCCCCATCTTGCATAGAACTCGGTGTCAAGTGTTCGCACTAGGTTGTTTACACGTGTGCTGGGAGCAGCATACGCTTCTGTCCACCTCGAAAACATGTCCGTCACCACTAGAATGAACCGTTTGCCATTCGTAGAATGCGGGTATGGGCCCATAATGTCCGTTTCAAAGGGGCATTCCGGTAGATGTGGCTGCTGCTGCTGTTCGCCGTCAGCTTTTCGTGACTTGAACTTGTTGCAGGTTTCGCAGCTTCTCGAATTAACGTTGTACTGCCCGGGTCACCCCTGGCCAGTAGAACAGACGGTTGATGTTGTGGGCTGTTTGGCACGCGCTTGGATGTCCGGCGAAGTGTCCGTCATAGGCATGGCATTGCAAGTTCCCGCGTTCACACAGGGGCACAAACAGTCTCCATACGGTCGTCAACTACTCGCCAGTGATTCACCAACGCGTTCGCGCACTTTTGCCATTTGTTTTGGCGTATGGTAAAATCGTGCTGTGCAGCCACAACTTGCTCGTAGATGGTGTTGACGGCCTCTTGTGGTACCGCTATCAGCTGATACAGTTGGGCTTCGGCTGGTTGCGGTCCGGGTGGCAGGATGTCTTCCCAGTCTGTCATGTCGCGTACGATGACGTCAGCGCATGGCGCTCGCGACAACGCATCGGCCAGCTGATTGTCGTTCCCTGCGACATGTTCTACCTCAAAGTCATAGCCCTGCAATACCATTGACCATCATGCTAGTTTGCTACGCGTTTCACGCATGGATTGTGGCCACATAAGACACTTGTCGTCGGTACGTAGAGTGAACCTCTGGTACTCTAAGTAGGCCCGGTAATGTTTCATCGCCCACACAACTGCTAAGCACTCTTGCTCATTCACATGGTACAGTCGTTCCGTGGGGCCAAACTTGTCACTCGAGAAGTAAATCACGCGCCTTTCTCCCGTGTCGCCATATTGGTACAGCACCGCACTAATTCCTTCCTGACTTGCGTCCGTCTGGAGATATAGTGGGCGCTGACAGTCGTAGTGGGCTAGAGTCTCGCATTTTTTGAACGAAGTCTTAATATCTCGGAATGCCTGGTTAGCCTCCGGGGTGCAACAGTAATGTTTCTGTGGGGATAGCAGCGCTGTCAACAGTGTTGTTATTGTTGCGATTCCCTGTACATGTTCGCGCAACCAATTAATCAGGCCGAAGTACTTGCGCAGTTGCTTGCGCGTGGCCGGTGGTTGACACTCCTCCACTAGACGCAGGTGTTCGGCGTTGGGCAGATTTGTATAACCGAGGTACACGAAAATTGCCCATGAGAGAAAATGTGTGTGATGGAGAACAATATTTTCGATATGAGTACTTGCTGGAACTGTTCCAACTTTATCAGAGACTTATAACTGTCTTCTCGACGTGAATTACAATGGCTAAATTTTTTATCCTAATACAAAGTGTTCAACAGCTGTTCAGCAGGACAGTAATGACATGAATGGGTGTCAACATTTTATGAGAGGAAAAGTAGATGATCTTTTCATTGTACAGAAAACTCTTGTTGTGTGAACTGCTTGTGTGCAGAGAAAAAAATAAAACTGTGAGAGTATTTCTGTATAAGATTAAAAGTTGGACTCGCCCGCGCAGCCAACTTCACCGCCCAAATATCTGCACGTGTTCTCCCCCAAACATTTTCATGTTTTAGTTAATCAGTAATTACCAGTGTTGTGTCATAATTATTATTATTAAATTAACGTAAAAATTCAGTGTCTAATTCTTTAAGTGTCTTGTGGTTCAAAATTTCACCTAACTTTAATTTACGTAAACTCTCTATAAACTAGCCCGTTATTCAAATTTGGGACTCTAACCCTCTAGCTGTGTTATTATGAGTGTTTTGGGCCTTTGCCCTTGCTTAATTGAGTGATTTTGTGTTTTTCGGCGAGTGCTTCCCTCGCTTTGGCGGCACGACGTCATGCACGCTGGAAGGACTCGCCAGTTGGCATTACGCGGCGGACCGGGACGGTCGACGTGCTCGTCACTCCGGGCCCTTCAAGACTTTGTGTTAATCAGTAGTGTATCAATAGTCATATTTTCATCTGGAACATTTTATTTAACTTTGCTGGCCCGTAGGTGTACCGTTCACCCCTGCAACTCGTCGCCCAGGTGCGTGACTTAAATTCTATTTTTCGCCCGCGCGGTCTATTTTCACTTTACAGCATCGCCCACCGGCCGGGCTTAGGGCCGGATCCGCATATTGTGCCACCAGTGTGTGTATTATTGGAGCATGGTGCTTTTCTAATAAATACATTTCCAACTACAGGTTCGTATTTATTGCTGCCACTTTCACGGCCATCAGGGCGCGGGACCCTTCAACCCGCATTCCAGTGGTATACCTACAGTGTGTTTTATGTGTGTACTTTTCTACCTTAGTGCTACGGGCGTGGGGAACGCCATAAGATTCCCCTGCGTAAGTAACTTAGCAACGTAGAGTGGGGAGTGTTCTTGCAATGCCACGGCCGTCGGCCACGTGGCCCTGAAACCTAGAGTCTCTGCTCTCATGAGTGCCCGTTCTCTCTTAACGGGCTGGCGCACCGGGCAATCACGACCCCTGCTCACGTCAAATTGTCGCCAAACTTGTGTGGCATTAACAATCACACACCAACGCAGTTTTGGTTACGGTAAAATTATCGCGCGGAGACCGCGTGGTCGCCATTGTCGGAGGCAGAGGGAGAAAGTAGGCGAGGGCGGCCATCTTGTGGCTGCAACCTGCCGCGCGAACCCCTCACCACACCCGCTCTATCCAAGGGGTGGCAGCGCGCGCATCAAGGACAGTGTCACCCCCCCAGGCCACCTGCCGCCGGAGCTACCTCCCCTACCGCGCCGTGCGCAGGGAGTCTGTCGCGCCAAGGTCGGTGACCTAACCAGCTGATCGTCCATGCCGCACACGCTACTGTACTTCCGCGACATGGTATACCACGGGGTGTATGGAGCCACCAGCCACATGTGTGACCAATGCTTCGAGCCTCTGCCTGAACATCCGGCACACCACAGATGCCACGTGAAGGCGCTATTACCAAACTGGCACCGACATAACATCTTCCGCGACAACCGCGACTTTCCACTGCAGGTGACGTCCGATGATGTACCTGCACGGACGGGTACGCAGTGTGGGCCAAGACGGGAAGCTGCCAACTGGAATACACCGTGTGCAACCGCTTGTGCATGCGCTGCACAACAAACAAACTTTAAACAGGAACCAAACTACAGTGACATTTTGAAGCGTAAAGTGTGTGACAGCCTGGTCTGTCTGCATCGAGGACTGTGCACCATACCGTGCATGATGTGTTCCGCGCAATACTACTAGGGATGCTTGTCGGCAGCGGAAGTGGTGAAGGCACACACTGGACCTTTCCGGTGCGACATGTGCGAGACGAGCGCTGGAGCCACAATGGCCTGCTCACCCAGTGACGGCGCAAAACACCGAGTCTCCACACTATTCGCGACGGGAGGCGGCAAGGTACCTGATACACCAATATGCGAGTGCAGACGACCGCGATGCCGCGTGGAGGCGGGAGCTACGTTGCGGTGCAAGTACTGAGAGCATGACGCGCATATGGAATGCCTCGTGGTCGAGGAGAAGCGACGGTAGTCGGCACGGGCTTCCTGTATTTTGGCTGTATCGCTGCTACGCAACAACCTCCATCGGAGACACCGAACTGGCAGAACCACCCCACCGAGGTCAGCAACCAAGGTCACAGTGCTGTCCCACGAACAACTGTCGCAGTCATTCAGAACATGTCCATACTGTCAATGTTTACGAGTGCCTGGCACACTCCAGTGACGCCGCGGGTGACTACTGTCAGTGTTTGCATCGCGCAAGTACCACCTACTGTGCAAATACCAACCACACCTTAGTGCGCGACAAGTGCTTACTACCATCGCCGAAACCGTGCGCCCAGAGTTCCGCGCTTCGCTAGTGCCACTACTGACGTACGAGCCAGAAGAGTTCATAAAGGCCACCGCACTGTTCGGGAGAGAGATGCTCCAGCCGCCCGCGACACTGCGCGGGAGCGGCGGCGCTGACCGATCCAAACAGCTGCACAACTAGCAATACCAAGGACAGCGGCGACAGGCGGCGAGCGACAACGCGAAAGGAACACAAGGTATGAGAGTGATTATTCCAAGGGTGATGTGCATGCGAACATGAAACAGCGACGCTCGCTAGACTATTCCAAGCCACCCCCGTTCCCATGTCAGTTCTGCCCGGGCAACCAGATGCACTAGCATAAAGACTGTCCTAGGGCGCCGGCAAGGCCGAGGCAGATGGACAAGAATAACAGGTCCCAGTCGGGAAACAAACAGTAGGGGCCACGGCACCTGACGTCACCGTGTACCCCAGTGTCAATGTAAACAACCAGACACCACAACACACTCTACTCCAGCAAATCCATAGTAGAAACCATCCATCAATCAAAATTTTAGTAAGCATAAACAACCTCCGCTGTTATGCGCTAGTAGACACAGCGGCTTCACACAGTTTCATTCGGCCAGAATTTGTTAATACTAAAACCATGTTGAAATTCAATCAGCACGTTCAGCTAGCTGCCGAGGGCGCGAAGTGCCAAGCGATATGCCAATCCACCATTGTTGTACACATAAGGGACATAGAGACCATAACAACTGCTTTGGTAGCACCGGAGTTGAGGGAGGACGCATTCTTGGGCCTGCCTTGGCTTACTGAACAGAACACAGTGGTGGAGCCCGCGGCAAGACGCATACACTTCGGCACTGTTGAATGCAGAACCACATACAGTACAGAGGCGAAAACAAAGGTACTTGCCGCCACAGTTAGACTCGAGGATATCTCAAACGAAGTACCCCCAGAGTACAGAGAGGCATTTCAATGGCTTTTAGACGAGAGGAGCGAAGTGTTCGCGGCTAATGATATCCTGAGACGTACTGCGGTGACGGAACACCGAATCGATCTCACCACACACAAGCCTATATACACGTCCCCGAGGGGCTACTTGCCACACCAGGCCAAAGTTATTAAAGAACAGATCAAGGAGATGCTGGCAGACGGAGTCATTGAAACGGCCAACAGCCGGTACAATTCACAAATAACGTTAGCCCCCAAGAAAGATGGCACTCTGCGCTTTTGCGTAGATCTGAGACGTGTGAATCTCGCGACAGAAAACCTGTCCCCACCATACATCAGCGTCAAGAATGCTCTGAACGCCATCGGACACACGAAAGTGTTCTCCTCCCTAGACCTGCGGAGCGGTAACTGGCAAGTTCCGGTGCGGCAGGACGACCGGAAGAAAACCGCATTCATGGCCCCAGATGGCAGCCAATACCATTTTTGCGCAATGCCATTCGGCCTGAAAGGAGCACCCGCGACGTTCCAAACGATAATGGTGCAGGTAACGAGCGGACTGGCCTACCTACCTCAACGACGTGCTCATATGGTCGAACACATGGGAAGAACATCCGATCCACTTGTCGCTCGTCCTAGAACGCCTGGCCATCAATGGGCTGACATGCGCAGTGCCCAAATGCCATATAGGGAAGGCCAACATTGAATTCCTAGGCCACATGGTCAGCAAGAAAGGGATTGAACCCAACGCCGAACACCTGTGTCTAGTAGAGGAGTGCCAACCACCAGGCACGCGCAAACATCTGCGCAAGTTTTTCGGCCTGATAAACTGGCTGCGTGAGCACATACAGGGGTTCGCGACCATAACAGCACCACTGACAGCTCTCCTCTCCCCGCAGAGAAGATACAGTTGGACCGCGGAGATGGACAAGGCGTTCCGAGACATTAAGACTGCGTTCACGAGGTGCGAGACCCTAGCCCACTACAATTGTCAGCGCCCACTGTACCTCCAGATGGGCGCAAGTCAAGAAGGGGTCGGTGCGGTGCTGTACCAGTACGGCGATACGGGGGCATGGCGCGTAATAGACTTCTCGAGCGCCAAGTTTGGCCCCCCAGAAAGACGATACCATGTAAATGAGCAAGAGTGCTTAGCAGTTGTATGGGCGATGAAACAAAACAGAGCATACTTGGAATACCAGAGATTCATCCTGCGCACCGACAACAGGTGTCTCGTGTGGCTGCAGTCCATGCGTGAAGCGTGCAGTAAACTTGCACGGTGGTCAATGGCACTGCAGGGCTACGATTTCGAGGTCGAACATGTAGCGGGGAATGACAAGCAACTGGCCGACACATTGTCGCGGGCGCCACGCACTGACATCATCGTGCGCGACGTGACGGACTGGGACGATATCGTGCCGCCCGGACCGCAACCAGCTGATGCCCAGCTATATCAGCTGATACCGGAACCGCAAGATGCCAATGTTAACAACCTGTATGAGGCGGTTGTAGCGGCGGAACGAGACTGTCCCACATGTCAGAACAAACGCCAGGAGTGCGCGAATGCGTTGGTACACCGGTGACTGGTAGTCGACGAACGGGTAGTGACACGCCCTCCCCTTCGGGAGGGACCGTGGAGACTGTTTGTGCCCCAGGGTGAACGTGGGAACGTGTTACGACACGTCTACGACGGACACTTCGCCGGACATCCGGGTGCGTGGCAGACCGCCCTAATGTAAGCCGCCTGTTGTACTGGCCAGGGGTGACCCGTGCGGTGCAACGGTATGTCAGAAGCTGCGAGACATGCAACAAGTACAAGTCGCGAAGAACCGATGGCGAACAATAGCAGCAGCCACGTCTGCCGGAGCGCCCCTTCGAAACTGTCGCCCTAGACATCATGGGCCCATACCCCCGTTCCACGAACGACAAGTGATCCATTTTAGTGGTGACGGACATGTTTTCGAGATGGACGGAAGCCTACGCTGTTCCCAGTACATGTGTTAAGAACCTAGTGCGAACACTTGACACGGAATTTTATGCAAGATGGGGCTACCCGAAGGTCCTGCTTACGGACAACGGGTCACAATTCACCGGGGGAAAATGGAGATATGCCTGTGGGAAGTGGGGTGTTTACCACCACACCACACCGGTGTACCACCCGAGAGCCAACCCCACGGAACATCGGAATCAGGATTTGAAGACGCAGCTCCGACTCCGTGTGGGAAAAAGGCACGAGACCTAGGCCGAACACCTGCCCGCAGCCCTGTTCACACTTAGGTGCCGGGTGAAAGTGGCCACCGGACAATCACCAGCAGCGGCACTACTGGGGTGCAATCTCAGGCTCCCAGGAGAGTACAAGTGCGCCGCCGTCAGCGAGGGGGAACCTGGAAGCCCTGAAGTAAGAACAGAAAGACGGCAGAAGCGGCATGCGACGATGAGGGCCAACCAGGAGCGCTACGTGCAACAGAGGCTCAAACCACGAAATGCCGCCCCCCCCCCGAACAGCTGTAGCCAGGACAGCGTGTGTACGTCAGAGCGCACCCTCTCTCGGCAGGAAAGAAGAACCACTGCGCAGGCTTCGCCGCCTAGTGGAGCGGACCGCACCAGGTTGTACGAGCGTGCGGCAGGACCACCTACCTCGTTAGGCGCCACAACGGCCGAGTAAACAAAATACATAGAGATGATCTGCGAGCTGCTTATGGCAACGGGGGCGGAACGCCCCATGGCACCACGCCTACCAGGGCAGACCCGCCAGACAGGGTGCCACCTAGCACCCCACGTGCAGGAGACAGCCCCCCCCCCCACTGGGTGTGTTAGGCGCATCTTCGCGAGCCGGACATCGCCGACTACGGCAGCAGAAGGCGGACAGCGCGGAGGGGCAGTCGACACTAGCGAAGGGAAGCCGACGCGCTCACCGGAACAACGTAACAGCCCAAGAGTTCCGGCGAGGATCCACGAGCCCACCGACGGAGTCGTACGCGTCTCGGCGCCTGGCGTCGAGGCACCACCTGCCGACGCGGACCAACTCCGCCCCCGAGGCACCATACCCGTGGTGGAGGTAACGGGACCGCCTGTTCAAGACAGAGCCCGAGGAGGGACCGGCGACGCCAACGTCCAGCTGCCGCTAGCCGAAGACGACAGCCAGGCACCCTCCGGCCTGTCGCAGGAGATCAGACTATACGACACGGAGGTCGACCCGGCACCAGCGTCGCATGATGGGGGGAGGGGACAGGGCGGCCTCGTCGCCCCTCCCCACCCGGGCGTCCAGGACCCATCTCAGTGGCCACCTCTGCAGCACGACCCGGGTGACCTGGACCCCCGGGACCACCTATGGGGCGGGGAAGGCCTACTGCCTTCCCGCCGGTCGAGACATACGGGACGTGGAGTGCACCCCGGGTGCACCTCCTGCCACGACGATCCAGCCATCCAGACGAAAGCAACGGCACTCCGCAGTCGTCAGCCACCCCAGCCAGGCAGGTACTTCCTCCGCACGTGGCCAGCCGGCCCCCGGAGTCCCTATTCCTCGAGGTAAGGCGGCGGCGGCGTTGTGATGCACAGACGGGCTCCCAGGAGGAAGGCGTTTGACGAGGGTCGTTCCGCAACTTCCTCTCTCTGAGCCCGTCGTGCGCACCAGGCTACCATTACGGAACGGCCCAAGCGCTCGTACAGCCAGGACATGTGGGAACGCACCCACGATGCCGGGTGCCACCAGTGTGTGCGTCGGCCCCAAAGAACTGCATTTAAATGGTAGGAATGTGCAGCCTTGACGAGAAGCGATGCAAATTAACGTTAAAGTTAAACACTTCGTAATAGCACTCCCGTGCTTGCTCCGTCAATGGGAGTTATGCCATTTAGCAGGCAGTAATATACAAAGGCCAGGGGTAAGTGTGTTCCATGTGTACTGTGTCTCTTTTAAGCCTTTTCGTATTTAACTTTAAACCCAGTAATACACCCCTGCGCCTCGTGGCAAGTTGGACTCGCCCACGCAGCTAACTTCACGGCCCAAATATCTGCACGTGTTCTCCCCCAAACATTTTCATGTTTTAGTTAATCAGTAATTACCAGTGTTGTGTCATAATTATTATAATTCAATTAACGTAAAAATTCAGTGTCTAATTCTTTAAGTGTCTTGTGGTTCAAAATTTCACCTAACTTTAATTTACGTAAACTCTCTATAAACTAGCCCGTTATTCAAATTTGGGACTCTAACCCTCTAGCTGTGTTATTATGAGTGTTTTGGGCCTTTGCCCTTGTTTAATTTAGTGATTTTGTGTTTTTCGGCGAGTGCTACCCGCGCTTTGGCGGCACGACGTCATGCACGCTGGAAGGACTCGCCAGTTGGCATTACGCGGCGGACCGGGACGGTCGACGTGCTCGTCACTCCGGGCCCTTTTAAGACTTTGTGTTAATCAGTAGTGTATCAACAGTCATATTTTCCTCTGGAACATTTTATTTAACTTTGCTGGCCCGGAGGTTTACCATTCACCCCTGCAACTCGTCGCCCAGGTGCGTGACTTAAATTCTATTTTTCGCCCGTGCGGTGAATTTTCACTTTACAGCATCGCCCACCGGCCGGGCTTAGGGCAGGATCCACATATTGTGCCACCAGTGTGTGTATTATTGGAGCATGGTGCTTTTCTAATAAATACATTTCCAACTACAGGTTCGTATTTATTGCTGCCACTTTCACGGCCATCAGGGTGCGTGACCCTTCAACCCGCATTCCAGTGCTATACCTACAGTGTTTTTTATGTGTGTATTTTTCTACCTTAGTGCTACGGGTGTGGGGAACGCCATAAGATTCCCCTGCGTAAGTAACTTAGCGACATAGAGTGGGGAGTGTTCTTGCAATGCTATGGCCGTCGGCCACGTGGCTCTGAAACCTAGAGTCTCTGCTCTCATGAGTGCACATTCTCTCTTAACGGGCTGGCGCACCAGGCAAACAACACCTAATCACGACCCCCGCTAACGTCACAGCAGTCATTCCCTAAATTTGTGCATATCTCGAAGTTGGGAAATTCCAACTATAAAAAATATGTTATGAATAGTAGGCTCAGTTTCTGCATACTTCTCTGTATCTTCAAAACGTATGAATGCCTTGGATAAAGTTATTTCAGAATCTAACATATCCACTACAAGGAAAACAAAGTTAAAAGCACTTTGCGCCACTCGTTGCGTTGAGCGACATGAAAGCATAATTACATTTAAAGAACTGTTTGAACCTGTAGCAACAGTACTTGCAATTCTATAAGAAAGTAACGAAGGTGACAGCTCCAGCAAGGCTTCAATGTATAGTGCTTCCATACGGCGCAGTGATTTTATAGTGGCATTAGTAACGATTGCATTTTGCTTTTCTTACACATTGAAGCTCAGTCAGTGTGTCCAACGTCCAAAACAATATTTGTCAACTGCTTCTGCCCACGTAAAATATATACTTGATACTTTTTGTCAAATTCGATCTGATACAGAGAACGAGCTCAACAAAATTTTTGATGAGTCTCAGCATCTTGCAAATAAACTGGGATCAGAAATAAAGCTTCCTCGATATTGTAGTAAGCAAACACAGAGAAATAATATCCCAGCAACCACAAATCCCAAAGATTACTTCAGAAAGCAATATTTGTTCCTTTTTTAGACCACATTATTTCCGAACTTGGAAACAGGTTCGGCCATGGCCTTACTGAAGTAGTACCAATTGAAGGCCTAATACCTTCGAATTTAGCAAAGTACAGTGACGAAGAAATATTAAGAGCTGCAGAACCCTATATGTGTGACCTGCCTGGATCCGAGATGGAACTAACAGCAGAACTGCGTTTATAGCGAAGAAAATGGGGGAATGAGGAGAAAGTTCCTCAAAATTCTGCAGAAGCCCTGAAAGAATGTGGAAATTATTATTATCATTAATGTTAAAGTGCTACTGCAAATGTTTTCCACTTTGCCTGTAACAACAGCAATAGCCGAAAGAAGTTTTTCAGTTCTTCGAAGATTGAAAACTTATTTAAGAAACACCATGCGAGAAGATCGGCTAAATGGTTTAGCTCTCGCCAACATCCACAAAGACAAAGACATCAGTGTAGATAAAGTTATAGATGATTTTTGTAAAACAAAACCTCGTCGCCTTGAACTGTCTTACAACGGGCTGGAAAACTAAGTAGGTGATGGAATGAGTTATTAGTTTTTTTAAGTTAACAAAACTGTATTTATTTTGTGGCTGTGTGTAAATATTTTGTTCAGGAAAGTGTCATCTGTGACTGTACTTAGGCATGTGTTTGTGGTAATTGCTGCGAATTGAGGACTTAACATTCAAAAGGGGCTAAGTACCATTTTGGACAAAAATGAGTTAGGTACATAGAAAGGTGCCAAAACATTAGGTCGAAGACATACCTAAAGTGCTATCTCCTAGTGATAATCATGCGCGCCGTACATCAGCACAAGTAGATGTTTGGAGTAATATAAACACATTCTACTTCATTGAAAAAATATATATTGATGTTCATAAGTGTTTTGTATAAATAGCTTTTCAATTGCTCCTATTTACTACTTTCCTATTGTAAGAAATATGTGAATGCATTTGGATAATTCCTTGTCCATTCGTTTCTCGCAATATACAGTTCTCGTCATTATCTCGAAACTTACCTTTTGGCACTTAGCCCCTTATGAATGTTAAGTCCTCAATTATGTCGCATTTTTTATACTATTTGTTTCAAGTGTTTAAGCAGAGGCTAGCTATGTACACATTTTATTTTATGTCAATACTTAGGATTTAATTTTTTTTAAATTCGTCCATAAAAATATTATGATTTCTTGAAGTGATATATTTACCTTCTTTGGTTCAGAAATGCTGTGAAAAGCACCATTTTGCACCTTAAAACCCAAATTTTTCTGGGGGAGGGCGCCCGGACCCCCCCTCTTGGTTTGGGGTAGGTGAATCTTCTTTATAAGGCATAAGCCCTCCCCTTAACCAAGAACTGGATCCGCCACTACACACAGTTATTATAATAATTAAATATTTTTAACTTGCAATTGTGTAACAACCCAGTGGCAAACTATAACATCTACCTCAATTACCTAACAAACTCCTCCTAAACTTTCCAACCCTTCTCATCCTCAGTTCTTCCAAAAGAAAATTACACTTCCTCACTGACCTACGCATAGACTGTCTACCCTGCTCTGTTCTGCACCTCATCTTCTGACTGTAATTCCCTCCTATATAATCTGCTTTAGTTAATAGGCAGCCTAACTTAACCCAACTTCCCCCTCTGCTCCTCACCTTGTATGTACTGACCAGCTATCCCAAATTTCTCTTTTCCTTCAATGAGTTTCACTCCAGTTTCTTCGACATGACTGATTGCCGAAAGTTCCCTGTGTCCACACCTGCCTGCCCTGGCCTTGCGTCTTTCTCCTACTTTGTTGTTCGTGTTTGTATCTCCTACAGCTCTCGCATGTTCAATTCAATGTACAAGTACCACTCTGCAGCTGCATACTCGAATATTGGCCATAAAATTGTAATGTGTATATTTTTTTTCACTACACTATTAACTCCCTTCAATACCCTTCCCAGCATTCCTAGAGTACTTCACCTTTCAGACACCGCTCTGTCTGCCTTAGTCACTCTGTAACATTATGCCAAGCTACTTGTATTCTAAAGCTTCCTATATCTCTTGTCCTTCCCATCTGTATGTCTGTACTCCCTATCCTCTTCCTCGTAAACCTAACAGTCTTTGACTTTCTTACATTTGTTTTCATTTTACTTTATTCAGTCCACAAATGCAACAACAACAACAACAATATGTTTTACACTCGCAATCAGGCTAATGCCCGGTGGCGAGCAAATTTCTCCCCATCCCCACAGCACCAATCCTCGAGTCCCTTCCTAAACCTTCCAACTTACCCTCACTGTCACCAATTCCGCCCGCAGCTTCTCACTCTTGTTTCCTTTCCCCTTAAAAGTTCCCTTAGCTTGCAGACTAACCACCCCATTCCTCCTCCTGGTTCATTACCTTATACAACCTGACCGGTTTTTCCATTCTCCTCCTGTCCCTCAACTGATTCCACCCTGAGAAAGGCTTAGAAAGTTCCTATTTCCTCCTCACCGGCCAGACACTGTTTTTTCCAACTTATTCATCACCCATCTCTCTGCCCTTCTCCAGCACTTGTACGTTCAACTCCATGTATGAATCCCACTCTGCAGCAGCATATTCCAATACTGGACTAACCGTCATGCAATTTGCCTTTCCCTTCACTTATTCAACATCTTTCCCAGCAGCCCTAACGCCCTTCTTCCCTTCTTAATCACACTGCCCACTTACTTTGTTCCTTCCACCCACAAACCTACCTTACGCTAGTTATTGGAAGTCAGATGTATTAAAAAATTAACAGCAGGCTATGGTTTAGATTTGTATTTTCTTTATTTATGAAAATTGGCATTTATATAATGCAAGTGAGATACGTCAATGTGGTATTTGCCAATAGTCTGTTGGCCTACACAATTTGTCGCAACCATGGCCGTACTGGATGTAATTTACGTAATTACTTCCCGAATTCCACATAAGTTTTGTAACTCGTGTAATAAGGTAGGCCTATATATGAGTAATAGCTTTCGTTTAGTGATTCATTATAAAATTGTCATACATAATTGATAAATAATTCAGTATGCTTACTTATGTGTTGCGCATACACATGACAGTCATACAAGGACTTTACAATAAACTTGACTAGGCTGTGCCTACATAAATTGCAATGTCAATGTTAACCAAGGTAGGTGTGATTTATGTAGACAGCAAATATATATCAACAGTTAATGACACTGAATTATAAGTCTCACGAAAGACTTTAAACTAAGTGTGAAGTCCTCTCATCTTACGAAATAAAGAGAATCCCAACAAAATCACTTTTAAATAAGGCTCATGTAATGTGGTATGTGGAAATGAAACAAGTCAGTAAAAATGGATTTATTAAAATTACCCTAACCCTAAAACCAAGTTTTCTGGGTAAGTTTGAAAGATACAGAGCAGATGTAGCAGTGGAGATGTGGTTATGTAGGGAGGTGCTGGACAGGGAATGTAAGCATGATAATTTCATAATATTTAGAAGTGAAAGGGCAGAAAGGGGAGGTGGGAATAGTGGTGTATGTAAGGAATTTGTTAGAAGGGTTGGTAGAATGGAATACTAAGAAGAGGGAGTGCAGAAATAAAAAGGATAGGTAGGAATATCACAGTAATGGAGCATACATGCCACCAGGAAAAGGGTGGGATACAATTGAGGAAGGACAGGATCAATAGACTTGGGCATAGGCAGTGGGGTGTGGCAGGGTACCTGAATATGCCAGGTGTACAGTGGATTGAGTCAGTAGAAGGGATGGGTAACATGGTGCAGAGAATGACAGTGCAGTAGGTGAACAGAGACTTGGTGCATGCAGTAGAGGAACCTACTAGACAAAACAAAATGGGTAGGGGTCCGTACTAGATATGGTTTTAGGCTGGAGAATGTTACTGTCGGTGTGGTAGTACTCGAAGGGATCAGTGACCACAACGTTCCAGTAGTGGAGTAAGAGATTGGTGAAAAAAAGGCTGAGGAGGTTGTGATGTGACTGAATGAAATAAGCTGGGGCAGAAATGTTCTAAAGGATACGTTTGAGATATTGTCTAAAGGAGTCTTGTAAAGTGAGTTTAAGAAGAAGATATATGAAATATGGTAACATTTATACCATGGAAGAGGATTGTTGCTGAGTGGGAAACATAGCATTACGGATGGGTAGACAAAGGGATGAAAGAGCATGTGCAGGTAGATGCAAGTGAAATAGAGGAACAATGGGATGGAAATAGCTACGGATGGGATGAGGCAGGTGTGTAGAAAGCTAGAAAGAAATGTTAGTTAGGGAAGAAATTATTATCTAGGAAATATTTAGGAGGAGGGTAGAGGGGGGAAATTGATTATTTCAAGAACATAAAAGAAGGGACAGAGGAATGCAAATGTTGAAAAGTGCAGACAGGCAAGCTACAACAACTGATAAGGAAAAGACTGCAGGCCCAGTACTTGTCAGTTTTTGAGGAGCAGGATGATTGTAGTTGGTACAATATAATATAGTCATTGTTTACTGTAATATAAAATAATAATAATAATTTTTTGCCTCTTGTGTGTTAATAGTTTGACACATGCTAGATTTTAGATGTTTACATTCATACTTTATAATTTGATATCATTTTGAACTGCTTTTCTCCTATTATAATAATTTACAATACTTTTAACATCTATTAATGCTTTAACGTGTAAGACGGGATGTAAACCTATTATGTCTCAATAAACTATTACTATTATGCATGTTGGGGGAAGCTTCTTAGGAAGCTAACAATTAGAAAGTGGAATGTAGGAAAGGTAATAAAATGGTTAAAGTGTAGTAAGGCGACCGGTCAAGATGGTATATAAAATAGCGCTCTTTAAGTTTGGTAGTTGCTCAGATATATAGAAGTAATATTTCACAGATCTCTGGAGGAGCGAGGCTACCACTGGATAGGAATGAAGCAGTGGTAGTCCCAGTCATTGGGAGGATGGGGGGAGGTCCAGCACCTACAGACCAGTGAAACTTACATCAAATACTGGGAATGTATTGGAGAGACTGGTGGTCCAGTATGTAGCGCAGGTTATGAGCAAGAACTGTTGTAGGATTATCAGTGTGGATTTAGGGAAGGACATTCATGAGAGACACAACTGGCTGGGCTTATAAAGTACTTGGTGCAAGTAGTTGCTGAGGGGAAGCAGGTGAATGTCTGCTTCTCTGACTTCTACGTAGCATTCAATAAGGTAGACCAAGTTGTAGTGAGATGGATTGGAAACTTCTTCAGGGGGCGGAGACAGAGGGTAAAAGTGGGAGACTCCTTATCACCAGAGGGAGAGGTTACATCCAGTATGCTACAGAGAAGGGTACTGGGGCCCTGGTTGTTTATAATGACAAATTACGTGGATGTATGTGTAAGTAGCAAAATCAGATTGTTTGCCGGTGGCTGTGTTATATATGCAGAGATTGCTAGAAGGAACATGTTGTAGGATGACATTGATAGGATACAATTGTGAACGAAAGTGAACAAAATGAAAATAAATATGAGAAAGACTAAGATCGTTAGGTTTACGAGGAAGAAGTTTTGGAGTATTGACATATACATATTGGAAGGGCAGGAGTAAGTTTCAGAATATAAGTACCTAGGCATAATGATGACAAGTGACAGAGTGGAGAAGGCAGGTAGAGAGAGTGGTGTCAAAACGGAGAAGGGCTCTAGGTATGCTGGAAAGAATATTGAAGGGAGTTAGCAGTGCAGTGAAAGAAAAGGCATATATTACAACGATACACACAACCAGTGTTGTCAGCATGCGGCAGCAGAGTGAGATCCATACATGGAATTGAAGACACAGCAGCTGAAAAAGGGGCAAAGACGGGCCCAAGGTGAAGGATAAATAGAGAAGTAATGGGCAGGCTGGTGAGTTAAATATAACAATAATAGCTATTATATACTTGCAAGTGAGTTACCACCTGGGGGTAAGCATACCAACCCTCTTAAACCATCCTTTACACTGCCCTTATAAACTGTTCTGCCCCCTTCAATGACACCGCAATCTCCTGCAACAAATTCTCTTCCTTAACTGTCCTAACCAATATCAACTGTAACCCCCTCTCTGTCCTCCATTAAACTCACTGTATCTTCCTACTATAGATTCCTCTGCCTCTATGTATACCCTCATCCTGATTTTACCTAGTGCAGTCCGCCCTTCTTCACCCATTACTACCCTCACAAGTTCCTCCACCCTTCAGTGTTTTGCAACCCATATCCCACATAACTGATGGCCTGAAATTAACCTTCATCGTGTCCAACCTGCCCCTGACTTTTTCACTTAATCATTAACCCCTTTGTCTTTGTAACTTCCCTAGTTCATTACCACCACTTCAATGTGCGGGTCCCACTCTGTTGCAGCATACTGAAGAGCAGGCCAGACAATGGTGTTGTAGGCCTTCTCCTTCACCTCTCACAGTGCTAATGGTTCCCCTCAATATCCTGCTCAACATTCCCACCACTTTCTTACCCATCAGGCCACTTTCTGAACTTCACTTCATCATTCAAGGTTTTAATGTAACATTACTCCAAGGTTGTTATACTCTGATGTTAAACCTATTTCCTGCCTTACCTATCTATAGGTTAACTTTTTCCTCATAAACCATACAAGTTAAGTTTTCAACTTGTTTTCTTCTTTTTGTTCTTAAACGTTCGTAAACTTATCCACGCATCTTCTTGCAACTTATTCTCCTTTTCCTCTACTGAACAGAGCACACAATCTTATTCTGCTGTAATTTCTATCATATATCAATAACCACTATGGTGAACAATATAGCACCTGAAATGCTTCCCTGTGGCACCCCAAAGGAATCTATGCCATCATCCAATACAGTATTTCCTACTTTCATTCTCTGAGCCCTCCCTTCAAGAAATCTTGTATCCACCTTACCAACTCCTTGGCCTCTATCAACTCACCTACTTTCCTGTGATACTGAAAATTTGGGATGTATTTTGTTGAAGGAAAGCAGAATAGTGGAAACATTTTCAAGACATACAAAGGGGTGAATTGAGAAGCAGGCTAGGGTAAGTTAGGCTACCTGTAAAGCGTGTCGAGGATGACGGAATAACAACAATTAGATCCAGTGATGATAAGACAACAGCAGGGTAGGTATTCGGTGAAAGGGGTTGGGATGGTTTAAGAGGGGACTGGTTGGTGATTATAAGGAAAACAGTACAGCATGACACCTGATCATTGTACAATTTCACGTTGTTGGTGTCGTCGTGTATTGTATTATTATAAATAAGGAAACTGATAGAACGATTATTTTGCAATATTCTTGACTGTTACTGAAACAGGTACTAGCGAAACAGTTTCGCTATTTAATACATAAACATTTAACTTATTTTGCTGTTATTTCGAAATAACATTAACGTTTTAACACTAATAACAAAACATTCGTAAATTGCGAAAATAAATACTTGTAAGTTTAACCTCAAATATTAAACTCAGCACCAGGGTGTTTTTATTTATTATTTCTATGTGGCTGTCGGTCGTACATGTAATATCCAGAAAATAAATATTCACAGATCCAACAGACCAATCAGGGGGGTGATTAAATATCGCTTTTGAGAGGTGCAGCGCAAAATTTGCACTTGCGCTGCGTTGCTTTGGTATTAAATATACAAATACGCAGGTGCAAGTGGTCACGTGACGGTGCAAAGTGCCTGAAAATCTGCGACTAGCAAATGGCTCGACGCAAGTATATCTGCGCCCTTCGCGCATGCGCTTTGGACAATATTCGGGTATGTGAAATGTTGGTTATCTTTAGTGTATCCTGTGTTCTATGAACTTTATTTATTTACTTTTTCGTGTACACATTTCAGCTTTTAATAGCTACGAAGTACAGTAGAAGTACGAAACTGAAATGTTTTTTACTAAACAAGCAATTAAAAATGGGGAATGATTTATTATCCTTTCCGCCGAATATATTTTGAGGGTATTTTTTCGTGGTACACGACGAGAAAATAGAGTTTGTTTGCTGATGAGGTTATTTGTAACATTAAAAACTTTGCTTAAAACATTTATGCAAATGATAATGTAAATAAATAGCGAATACGTTTTGCAAGTACTTGTTTAGCTAATTGCTTGGAACAGTGACATTACCTCTCTATTTTCCTTGGTTGGATGGGTGGTTTCAACATCACATCTATCTCGCCGACTTGTTTCCACATTACACGTGCTTTATATTTAAGAGTAATGCTGTTGGGATTCTCTTTATTTCATAAAATGGGAGGGCTATCATTTAAGTTTTAAGTCTTTCGTGAGACTTGCTGTCTACACATATCACACCCTATCTCGGTGAACATTGAACTTACAATGATCTAGGCCTAATTAAATTTATAGCAGTATAGTTGTACGAAAACCACTCGTATTCACTACACATTAGCAATGAATTATTTAGAGATCAACGTATCACGATTTGATAATTTACGACTTGCTGAAAGACGAGTGCCACATGTATAGCCCACCTTGGTAATAGGCCTACACTCACAAATACCATGCCACACTAGTTAAAAATAACCTACGTGAATGTCAAAACTAGGTCACTCAAATTAATACCAGTACAAATATAAAAGGTAGCCTATACATAAATTTTGCCCTAATCGCGTCACACGTCTATCACTTTAGGCACTTCATTTTCCGTTAGCAACATAAAGTAAGTAAAAACTGGTTACAGACGAAAACCACTCTGATGTGTTCCAATTGTGTTACAAAAATGCTACTGTCCATAAATATAGTACTTAATTATTCACGAACGATCTCATTCCATAAAAATGAACA
>PNEQ01116564.1:0-20724 GCA_003012365.1 Medauroidea extradentata | reverse complement strand
GACATATACGTTTATAATGAAAACTTTGTGACAATTTTCCTTCATAACTTGATATGAAACTACATTTCTTATGTCCTTGTATAAGCACGAGAAAACTACACAATTTTAGGTTACGAAAAATATAACCAAAACATTATTTTTAGCGCGAGAAATGTTCACTGCTACATGGAAGCTACATCTGCATGTAAGAACGTGGGTATACAGGCAGTTTTTGTCGTCAACATGGCAGTGAGAGTGATGTTACAAATTTTCTGATTGGCTTGTGTAAATTAAAGAGGGGAGGCAGTTGCGCCGAGCCAAAATAGGCTCCGCCTCTTGCATCTTGCGTTTCCGAGTATATTTAATTCCAACTACGACTCGAGGTGCAGGTGCAGAGCAGATTTTCTTTGCATTGCGCTGCGTCGGTGCAAAATGCAAGTGGTGATATTTAATCGGCCCCCAGCAGCCACGACACAACCACACAGTCTGTGGAACCTAACTACATTTCTAGCTAACCTTTGGGTAATTACACAGAGGTAAAAGGGCCGTAGTTATAAACGTCCTCCGAAGGCTTGCTGGCAAGCCCCTGGCCTGTATTCGCGCAGCAGTTCGCTGGCGGTCTTCCACCCTTCCTACACTATAGTTGTCTGCCGATAGATCGCCAGGAGATCGCCGGCTGAAAGGGAGTTGAATGGTTCTCCTTCATAAAATTTGGCAACACAGCCTCATTTTTAGCAGCGAACATAGACTCAAGTGCTCAAAGACCACTGTTATGAACACACCTAACGTTAAAAATAAAATCGTTTCGATTTAGTTTTCCTTGTCTGTAAATAATTTTGTTGTCTTTGTAGTGGGACACACGTGAGATACCGGTATTCGAAGTGATTGAAGGAAACCGCGGAAAAGTTTGACTATGGAAGGTAAAAATTCGACAATGCGATACACTTCTAAAGAAAGAGCAATTTTTTTGACCTGATAAAAAATACAAAAAACGTAACTACAAATAAGAAAACTGACTCCGTGTCCAACTACAACAAAAGGAAATGTGGAAGAAAATCACTGCAGAATGTAATGCTTGCGATGTATCGCGCAGAGATGAACTGTAGTTTGAAAAAGGATCTTCCATGTCCCTAATATATATTTTGGGTAGTCGCGCATGTCTTTGGTCATCTATTTATTCATAATAGTTGACAACTTCATCTATGTGCCGCATGAATTCGTTAAAATTCCTCGCCATTTTTCATAACTGGTCTCCACAGAACAGCTGGTGATTCGCCGAATGAGGTCTGGCCGTCATTCACCTGCAATTTCCCAAAAAGTGGAAACTTGGTGGCGAATGGTTGTTCGCTGGCTATCCGCCGCTCTCTGAAAGAGGTCTATAATGTGCAAAACACCAGATTAGGGTGGAGGGAGATTAGAGGACCGTAGTTATAAACATCCTCCGAAGGCTTGCTGGCAAGCCCCTGGCCTTTATTCGCGCAGCAGTTCGCTGGCGATCTTCCACCCTTCCTACACTATAGTTGTTTGCCGATGGATCGCCAGGAGATCACCGGCTGAAACGGAGTTGGATGGTTCTCCTTCATAACATTTGGCAACACAGCCTCATTTTTAGCAGCGAACATAAACTCAAGTGCTCAAAGACCACTGTTATGAACACACCTAACTTTAAAAATAAAATCGTTTCGATTTAGTTTTCCTTGTCTGTAAACAATTTTGTTCTCTTTGTAGTGGGGCACAAGTGAGATATTCGAAGTGACTGAAGGAAGCCGCGGAAAAGTTTGACTATGGAAGATAAAAATTCGACAGTGCGATACACTCCTAAAGAAAAAGCAATTTTTTTGACCTGATAAAAAATACAAAAACATAACTACAAATAAGAAAACTGACTCCGTGTCCAACTACAACAAAAGGAAATGTGGAAGAAAATTACTGCAGAATGTAATGCTTGCGATGTATCGCGCAGAGATGAACTGCAGTTGACAAGGGGTCTTTCATGTCCCTAATAAATATTTTGGGTAGTCGCGCATGTCTTTGGTCATCTATTTATTCATAATAGTTGACAACTTCATCTATGTGCCGCATGAATTTGTTAAAATTCTTAGCCATTTTTCATAACTGGTCTCTACAAAACAGCTGGTGATTCGCCGAATGAGGTCTGGCAGTCATTCACCTGCAATCTCCCAAAAAGTGGAAACTTGGTGGCGAATGGCTGTTCGCCGGCTATCCGCCACTCTCTGAAAGAGGTCTATAATGTGCAAAACACCAGATTTGTGTGGAGGGAGATTGGTTGTACTTCGAAAGACGTTTATAATTGCCGGCCAAGGTGTACTTGCAAAGACGTTTATAATCATGGGCCTAAAAGAGTTACACTCTCTTGTAAAGTACCAAGAAACAAATGTTGATTTCCTTAATTATTACAAAAATTATAAACGTATCTACAAAAAAGTGTTAAAATGTGCAAAAACGTTGCAAGCAAAAGTATTACTAAACAGAACTGATAACAAAACTAAGTCATTGTGGAAAATAATAAATAGTGAAACTGAAACCCAGAGCAAAAACATATGCATTGATAAATTAATAACTGAAAACATGATAATCAGTTCCCCAACTGAAATTGCAAATTACTTCAATAACTTTTTCTTAAATGTGGGTACAAAAGCTGCGAAAGAAAATAAATAACCTAAACAGACTCCCAAGTCTTTACCTTCAGAAACAAAAAAAAATTGATGTAAACTCTACAATGTACCCTGTAACAGAAATAGAGGTTGAAAAATCTGTTGCATTACTAAGAAATAAAACTTCAACTGATTTTTTAAATTTAATCTCCTCAATCATTAAAAGATGTGCTAAACAAATAATAAAGCTAATAACTCATATTATAAATGCTTCAATAAAAGAATCTACCTTTCCCGATAGAATGAAAATTGTTAAATTAATACCCCTACACAAAAACGGAGAAAAAAAACAGATGTTAGCAACTACAGGCCAATAAGTCTACTTCCAATTTTCTCGAAAATACAGGTAAAAATCATGCATACAAGATTTATGAAATTCCTTGACAAAAATTATATTTTACATCCTCAACAGTTTGGCTTTCAAAAAGGGAAATATACAACCTTGGCTATCTTCCAGCTAGTTAAAATAATCTTAACTAATAGAGATTCTGGGGTTCATGTGTATGGGGTTTTTTGTGACCTGTCTAAAGCCTTCGATTTAGTAAATCATGAAACACTCCTTAAAAAACTTGAACATTATGGTATAAGAGGGAAAGAATTTTAGTTATTCAGATATTACTTGCAATCACGTAAACAGAAGGTTCTGCTCAACCAGAACAATGGCGAAATATACTCTGACTGGGGATATATTAAATATGGTGTACCACAAGGAAGTATATTGGGACCTTTATTGTTTTTGCTATATGTGAATGACCTTCTATTTCAAATAAATTAATATATAATATATTTTGCAGATGATACAAACCTTCTTATAACTTCTGAAAACACCTTGGAATTAAAACATAAATCTGAATGTGAACTAACTAAATTGAACAAGTGGTTTGATGCAAACAATTTAAAACTTAATATTAAAAAAAAAAATTATTCAGTTCAGTAGTCAAAGAAGTATAACCCCAGTGCTAACTAAATTTCAAGACCAAGTAATAAGCCATACTGAATCAACAAAATTCCTGGGATTACACATAGACAATAAACTAAAGTGGAATGGACACATTTATCAAACAATACAAAAATTAAGTACCTAAATTATGTTATGCCCTCAGAATTCTTAGCCCAACTCTTGATAGGAACTCATTACGTACAGCATATTTTGCACTCTTTCGTACCCATTTGATATATGGCATTGGAATATGGGGAAATAGCAGTAACAGTATTAAAATTTTTAGACTGCAGACGAAAGCCATACGTATAATATGCCAGGCTAGACCAAGAGCTTCATGTAAACCATTATTTGTCGAATTGAATATCCTCCCGTTTTTTTCTGAATACATATACAGATTACTTCTATTTACAAGACAAAACACAGATAAATTTACAGAATTAGAACAAAATATGCCATACAAAACGAGAAATAATAAACTAAAACCAAAATATCATAACACATCAGCATTTTCAAAAGGGGTCCAGCATATAGGTATAACATTTTACAATAAATTGCCCAAGGAAATCTTATTTTTAAAAAACTCTAAAGAATTCAAGAGTGTTCTCAAAAAATATATAAAAGAAAAACATTTCTACTCAGCTGCTGAAATCAATTGTTGTTAAAGATCTAGGTTAATAAAGACTGCAGAAATATTATGTATTGAATACCCTAGCCAAAATTTTAAATTATTGACAGTATGTTTCTTGTAATATTTTATCTGTATAAATGCTAGACCTGATATTCAATGTATTATTGTCATATAAAAATCATATGACATAACATTATACTGCTTTAATATCAAATGTATGATAGATTAGAGTAACTGTACTATTACTGTAATATGTACTAAATTGCACTAGGGTGATTGTTTTATTATGCTACAGGGCAATACATTGTTAGGTTTTAAGTTATATTGTGCTTGTAAATAATTATGTATCACTGTATGACAAAGCCTATATACCATGAGCTATCAGCTCCCAAAGGGATCAACAGGTGGATAATAATAAATAAATAAATAACAAAGACTAATCTTACTCTAACACAAAATCATCCAAGAATCTTGGTATGTTACATACTCACCCACTCCGAGTGTTCCTATTACAATGCATAACTGCAGGACTACTACTAACATCGTAAAATGCACCCAGTTGAGACTCTACAGCCAGAGTACAATGTTCTTTGTGCTTTCCAATTCCTACTATTCTGTAATCCTCAATTTCAGTTACTAATTTACCAACTTGTTATACTAGTTCCGACCCTACAACTTTCTTAAATAGAACTTCATCCCCTGCCTTAAGCAAATGATGACGATTTCTCCTGACTATGTCTCCATTTTCAGTTTCAACCAGATATGATCTAGGGCTTACATCACTCTTGTGCTGCACGCGTCCCTTCCTCATAGGCCTACATCCCACTTTAGCACCCCTCAATATTTACTATTTCCCCTTCTGTCAGTTCAGGCAATGTTTTAACATTTCTATCATAGTAATATTTTGTGACATTGTTTCAATTTCTTAATTCCTTCACAATTTGTCTCTTATCAAACCTTTTTCCTATTCTCCAATGTAAGTTTATCATAATTCGAACCTCCCTGTTGTATAGAAGTGTTCATAAACAGAACTGACAAAAACTAAAAAGAAAATCAAGGGAGTGCCATATAAGCAGATAAGGTTTATTCGAACATCACGTGACATGTACCTTAAAGAACCCAGGTGCACCCTTTATAAAATAAAAGGCGTACATTAATCCTTATGAAGATACAACCAAAAATAATTGATAATTACTACACCATCATAGGGGTTAAGAGTACACACTAGTAGGTAAGTGAGTATCATAGTCTAGGACCCTCGCCAATCATTGACCAACTGAACACGTCACCAAGAAGAATAGTTCCAGGTGCTACAGTAAATGACTCCCGTATGGCAGGGAAAAAGAACTGAAGAGTTATGCGGATTATTATCTGTGATGCACCATAAAAGAAAGTGCCACAATCGTGTAAACTTCTAGGAATGCGGACGAAAGTAAGAGTTCAATAAATACCTCCAAATCCAGTTCTAGTAATACCAGTAGTATAGTCTGGTAATCCAAGCACTGTGGAGTTCATGACGTCGTCGTACCCAGTTGACTACACGTCCGGCAGTTGCTCCCAGCATTCGAACTGTGGATCCACCTTCATCGTATAGATTGATTCCTCCCTCGGCATAAACAGAATAGTATCAGGTTACAATAGCAATGCTCAATCAGCGACATAAACTAAAACACTCTTCGTAGCCAGAGAACCTGGAGCAAAGTCAGCCCCGACCCGGTTGATTTAATCAACCACCGTCTACGACGACTCAAGCAACAAGAATCTTACTCAAAAACGTCAGCAGTCCAAGAGTCGACCTCAGCGCTGCTTAGCGGCCCCCTACAGAAATCCGACACCAAGTCAGGAGTACCAACTTCGAAAGCAAAAATCACCAACAAAACCACAAGATAAAACAAATAGAAATAAACAATAAAAAAAAAGGGGAAGGTGGTGGAGGGCACAACGTAACATAAGTTCTGCTGGGGAGGGTTTCGTGCTAGAAACTGGGGTGTTTCAAAGTTCCAACAAAACTAAAGCACTATCTTTATCATCTATAGATATCCTCTTAAGCATTCTCTTTATTGTCTGTATTTTTCATTCTACCATGCCTTTGGATGCAGGATAATTGGGACAGGATTTAACATGCTTAAAACCCCATTCTTTTACAAAGTCCTTAAACTGCCTATTGTTGAACTGTTGTCCATTATCTGAAAATAGAATTTCTGGTATCCCATGTCTGGCTAAAATGGCCTTTAGTATCCTAATTGTTTCCTCACTGGTGTATAGTTAGAGTGCTACACAGTTATTTCGAAACTCCCTGAAGGATGAATCAAAGTCCCCAAAGGTTGTTGGTATACGTAGAGTAATTTATGTGAGAATAGCAGATAATATGTAGGATAGTGTATAGTGAAATACAGTAATACATAGGTTCAACATACGGACACTAATTGTTGAATTAAAATAGAAAATAACACAACTCATTAGATGAAATATAGAATATTTTATGCTAATCCGGTGACTGATACAGGACTGAAAACTAAAAAAAAAAAAAAAAAAAAAAAAAAAAAAAAAAAAAAAAAAAAAAAAAAAAAAAAAAAAAAAAAAAAAAAAAAAACATAGGTGCTATTCCAAACAAGATTTGCTTCCACTATATTCAAACCAAACACGTGTAAGGGAAATAGAAACCAAACACGTGTAAGGGAAATAGAAACATTTTACTCAGTACTAGCATCTTCGTACATGAATATAGTAAACTGGGTACACTACAAACAAAACTTTACCTTGGCTAAACTATTAAGTTTTAAACAAGTCGGTTTTTGAATTTGAGTTCTCTCTTTCTCTGGGCATATGTGGCGGTCCCAAGGCTAGACAAGTTAATAACTGAAATTAATAATATGTATTAATATTTAAGTTCTTGTTAAAATGACAAGTCACAAATGTCCGAAATAAAATTGTTCAATTTAGGCAGTTCTCATTAGACACGTTAATTTGGAACAACTCAATACTCAAAAAATGGCACCACATACATGACATAACAGTTCAGACAATTTTTTATCGGCATCTTACATGTCCCCAGATGTCTTGATGCTCACTTCAAAGCTAAACTAATTAAAATATGATAATTGCCTCTTCTCAATTAGGCTAACAAACTGAGTATCGCAACCTAGCCTAACTCCCTCCCTTGGTAGAGCTCTATTCCTTATGGAGCCGGCAGAACACCAAGGAAAAACATTTCCTCTGCCGTAGACATGTCCATTCTCAAAGGGAGTAACCTAGCAAGACTGAACAAAAAAGGTGCTTCCTGCCAAGCGCATCACAAAAATTGAAATTTAAATTCGGAATCTGCATCTATTGGTGCCGCTAGCAAAATATTCCTAGGAAGACACCAAGTTCATAGTCCTAGGAGAATGTAATTAAATAATCAAATCACACACATAAATACTGAAAACAATGATCTAGGGTAAGTGTTACCAAGCCAATCAGACACATATAATTATGAAAATTAGTAAATATGAAAATTATATCACATTAACATAACCCTTACAAGAAACATATATATATATATATATATATATATATATATATATATATATATATATATATATATATATATATATATACACTGACCAAATAAAACAAAAATATCACTAAGTATCTCTGTAATAACCATTACACTGGATATGTTGAATAATTCTTCTATCTCAATTAATTTAGTGAAATAATCTACTACTTACTATTATGAAATTCTTGTTTCGATAACCAAATATATCTCTTCCTAGCGTGAGCCATGGGCCTTCACACTCTCTTTGCAAAATAGGTTCATTTGTTAGTCTCCTCTGAAATTGAAGACATGCCTCACAATTTGCCACTAAATTTTCAATTTCAACTGTCATTCTGGGCCAAACCAAATGTTGATGAGCTCTATTTTTGCACTTTTCAATCCCACAATGGTTACATTGAATTTTAACTAGCATATCCTTTCTAAGTACTTTAAGAATTACTATTTGATTTGCCTTATACAGTAAACCCTCATACACAAACAACTCATCTCTGTACTTATAATAGGGTCTTGCGTAGTTTGTGCACTCTACACTACTAGTTGGCCAGCCCTCTTTAACATATCCCATCACACTCTGTATTTCCTCATCTTTCTCGGACTCCCTTTGTATTTCGACATACCTGGCCTGTGTCATGGGTAACTTTTCTTTCACTACACATACCTGGGCTTCTACCTCTGAATCAACGTCCACTTTCATGTCATGCTTTACTTTAACCCTTGACAGCATATCAGCTATCGCAAGATCCTTCCCCAGAACATACTTTAGCTCAAATTCATATTCCTGTAATCTTAATCACATTCTTTGTAAGCGAAGCGGACACTGATTCAAAGGCTTCTTGAAGAGAGATATCAAAGGTTGGTGATTTGTCTCTATAACAAAATGTTTTCCATATAAATACTGCCTATAACTTTCACATCCATAGACAACTGCCAATGTTTCTTTTTCATTTTGTGTATAGGCCCACTGACATTCAGTCAGAGATCGTGATGCATGTGCTACAGGTAGGTCATTTTTGCAACAGAGTTGCTTCCAGTCCATAGCTCGATGCATCCACCGACAGTACAATCTCCTTGTTAGCATTAAAAAACTGTAAAACCGGACCCATTGTCAAAATTTTTTTTCATCCCATTGAAACATTACTCTCCTGTTTCAACCATTGCCACATAACATCTTTCTTTAGTAGTTTTCTCAACAGATATGACATATCAGCGAGCCAGCAAGCTTAGGCATAAATTTTGCTACATATGTCACCATACCTAAAAAAGTGTGCAACTCCTTTTCACTTTACTTTTTGGTTCTGGCATTTCAGTGATAACTTTAACTTTGTTTTCATCAGGTTTGACACCTTGATCCGACAGTATGTGTCCCACATATGTAACTTCAGTAACACCAAACTTACACTTTGCTTTGTTAAAACATACCTTTTTTTCTTTAAAAGTTTGCAGTACCTTTTCTAACCTCTGGTCATGTTCTTCTATAATCAAGTCATCAATATATATTTGTACACCCTCTAAGTTTCCAAATATCTCAACAAAACACCCATGGAACACCTCAGGCGCTGAATAAATACCATATGGCATCCTTGTAAAACAAAACCGACCAAATGGTGTATTGAAAGTAGTCAGTAACTGACTTGACTCACTTAGGGTAATTTGCCAAAATCCCTTGTACCCATCCAGAATTGTGAAAAACTTAGCATAGGGCATTTTAACCACCAACTCCTCAAATGTGGGCAGTTGATACACCTCCCTTACCATTGCCTTGTTCGATGTATGAGGGTCTAGACAGATTCTTAGAAGTTTGTCAGGTTTTCTTACAATTACTAATGAATTCACCCATTCAGTGGGTTCAGTAACATGCTTGATAATACATAAATCCACCAGTTTTGTCAATTCAGTTTTCTATGGGTCTAGCAAACAAAATATTACCTTCCTGCACGCTACTATTTGTGGTACTGCATCATGTTTCACCTTAATATCATACTTGTATTCTATACACCCAAGACCCTTAAAAATATCTTTAAAAATTGCTGTTACTGGTGCTGTAACACTATCCACTTTCCGTACTAGATCAAACTGAGAAACGCTGGGTAACCCTAAAACTGACTGAATACTGTTACCAGACTTAACAACCTGAAATTCTAAAATACCCTATTTTCCATTCTTAAAATCCTCCTTCGTAACTGATCTGCCAATTACTATAATAGGAGAACCATTAAAATTTTGCAACATAACCTGTGTGGGTAAAATTCTAAGGTGAAGATTTTTACACAAGTCCTCAGACATTACATTAACCTGGGCACCTGTATCCAGTTTTAACTTGACATGTTTACTCTTAATCATAACTTTTTTAATCCAGTCTTCTACCCGGTGTGTTACACTTTATACATCTACCTTTCTCAACATTAAAACATTCTCTAAATTACATTCTAACATTTCATCATTTCAATCATTATCATACTGTGTGAGAGGTTCACATTCCCATGTTTGTACAACATGTGATACCACTTTAGTTTTACAACACTGGGAAAAATGTTCAAATTGTTTTACACTTATTACAAGATTTATTGAATGCTGGACATACCTTGGGATCATGGCATTTACCACATCTACTACATTGCACCCATTTCTTGCCTTGGAAGTATTTGCCTCGTTGCAGATATTAGGTTGATTGTTGTCTGTTCTGCTCCCTCTCATATCCGGGTGGTTGCCTTGGCCTCTCACTGCTAGACTAATGATCCCCTCTTGTTTGTGGCCATCTGCTATTCTGCTGGTCCCACTTTCTCCATGATTCTAGATATCCTGGATAATTTTTTTCTTCTGCCGTCTTCTGTCTGTAGGTTCCCCTTTGATCTTGTCTCTTACAATCGCTGCATACTACACGATTCACTTCTACACTGTTGTTCTGTTTAGATAGCACATGCAACTGCAGTTCTGTTAGTTCCATTGCTTCGCAAACTTGTAAACATTTTTGCAAAGTCAAGTCACTTGTTTTCAACAACTTATTTTTTACTTCTTTGTTTTGCAGTTCACTAATTAATCTATCTTTAATTAACCCATCACACATTTCCCCAAACACACAACTTTTACTCAACCTTTTTAGTTCCGCTATGTACGTATCAATATCTTCCCCTACCTGTTTGTCCCTATTAAAAACACATGTCTCTCTACACTTTCATTCGTCCTAGGAACACAATGATCGGCAGATGCCTTCATAACTGTCTTTAAATCTTTCTTCTGATTATCAGACATCTAAAATGACTCGAAAATTTCCTGAGCTTCAGTTCCCATTATGTGTAGTAAGATCGCCACTTGAACAGCTTCTTCTTGCTCTTGTTTCCTCCTGAGGCCAAAATAAACACACACACACGCACGCACATGCATGCATGCATGCACACATGCACAGACACACATGCACACACACGCACACACATACACATACACATATATATATATACCAAATTGTTGTTTAAAGTTTTTAAAGTTGACAGCCAAATTACCTTCCCAACTCAACTCTTCCGGTGGTTTTAGTTGATTCATGATGTTGTATCTTCTACCTCGCAAAAATACATGATGCGATTCACCACACGTAACTTCTAATTTCCGTCACTTACTTTACAAATTATTATAATTTCTTCCCACTAGGACCATGTTATGTTGTTGTTTATTAAATAAAACTCACAATTAATGCTAGTTTGCTTTGGATATATTTCCAATGGATAATAGGTTTACCTCTCTCAGGAGTTGTGAGAGTTAGGTCAAATTGACCTGGGTCAATCCAGGTCAAAAAGAGTTGACAACTCTCGGAGGAGCGAGGAAAATGCCTATTGCATTGTCTTGATTGTATTGTAAACATGGCCAAAATAGCAGACGCATTTAAAAATATTAATAATGACGAATCATGAGGAGATGAAGTCCTACAGCTGCGCCAAACAATACACTATACATTATAAAAAAATTGTCTAATGGAATGACAGAAGTTAGAAAAATGAACTACACTTAACTGGTCTCAGGAATATGAATAATTATTGGTACTTGAATTTTACTGACTTGGAATATTAACCACAAAGAAGTCAATATTTTTAAAAGTTCTGGTAACTCATCATTTATGGGCATTAAACACATTCCGTAAATATTTCCACATTTTGAGAACTGTAGTTAGAGGTCAACAACCTCATGCAAACAATACCACAAGATACAACTCTTAGTGTTTGGAATACAAAAAAAAAATTATTTCACAACTCTATTATCGTGTTCCAAGTTTTCCTGGAAAAATAATATTAGTTTCTCTAATTTAAAACATGCCATCAAAAGTAAACTGTGCAGTCAACAGCAATTTTCTCGCCATAACATCCAGCAGACGATTTGCCCCTACTTGCCCTCGCAACTCTTCCTCGGGAGGAGGGGCTAAAAGAGCATGCTCTTTTTAACCTAGGGGCATCTTGATCTTATGAGTAAAACACCTAGGAACGCCTCGGGAGCTGCAAGAGCGCAAAGAGTCGCGAGGTCAAGGCCGAGTAAAACAAACCTTATAATACAACAGCTTTCAGCCATGCTGCTCTAACAACAAGGCATTACTGCACAACCTAGACATGACAGGAAGAATACTTCAATTTGTGAAATTTAATACCTATGCTTAAATCTAATACTAAATATATAATATTTTGTATTTAAAAAATGTGTTCTATATCAGTATTTGCTGTGAATTTTGCGTAGAAAATGTTATGTTTGAAGGAGTTATATTTATAGAAGATGTTCTATGAATGTGAGTAAATTTTAGTATTTGTTCCCAACCTAAAATACCGTTGCTGCAAGGTATATAGTGGCGACTCGTAAGTTGTTACCACTTACCAGGCAGTGATGCACTTGCCGAAAACTTTGCAGAGTTGTGCGTTAGTTTATGTTACAACTAAAGACACTCTGGTCTGCAGTTGTAGATTATTACTAAGCACTTATTAAACTATCAGCTACTTTATCTTCATTGTCGTTCATCAGTGCAACCCAATGAGCCGCCACTAAAGATAGGTAGGCAGAGCGTGGTACATAAAACTGGCACTAAAATATATTTATTTAAAATTGCAAGTTTCTCAAAGCTAATACAAAAGCAATGCTAGTAAGTAGAATTTTCTGGGGCACAATAATCTGACACCGAAATTTCATAAATCAGATTGCGGCGACAGAAATTACACTGCACGAATTTTTACTACCACGACGTTACAAAGGGAAACCTTGAAACATCAATAACTGAAGAAGAAACAATAAAAAGTAAAATGAAATTTGATGCAACCTGAATTGAATGAAAATAAATATGGTGGCAGCATATGTTGAAATACATACACTGTAAAAAAACTTCCTCAATTGTTTACAAATGTTACAATACAAGTCTGGTAACTTTAGTATGCATTTGACTGTTTTATAATTAGGTTTAGTAGTATTACCATGGATATCTGGGAAACTATTTTACCATACCTACTTTCTTAGCGCTCCTGTATGCACGTCTAGTAAATTTACAAACTGTTTTTTAGAGTGAACAAATAATCGCTATTAAAAACGCCTAAAAGGAAAACGACACACCATCATGCAGGCTATTTAGTTTCTTTAAAACAATGTTTGACCGAATTTTAGGCCTTATTATCTTTTACCTGCTACTTTCAGTATCATAACAAGTCCATAAATTAACTGCAATGATTACACAGCCAACATCAGCATCACCTTCTGAAATTTTACTGTATTATTTAATATGCTCTATCACAAACAAAAATGTAATGCATTTAATGAAATATATTAGATATATTTGAAGGTAAAAAATCTTATAGTAGCCTAAGTAATGGTTTACTACACTTCTCTGTACAGTAATTAAACAAAATTAAATTCGTGCATGCCCTAATCGTTCTAGCAATATACAAATAGGTTTCAATAGTAAGTGACATAGCCTTTATGTAAAGTAAACAGAAAGTTTAGGACATAAAATGCGATGTCTGCATGCAATGGTTTTAAAGCAGACTCTAAAATTTTTAACCCTTTTTTAATTTTTGATTAACTCAAAATACGAACACACAAAATGGAAAATAGTACATTTATGACGCCCGCCAAAATTTAATCCACAGACCTGCAAAGGCTTGTATTTTTTATTTATTGTGAGTTGGCCTTTATATCATGAAAATTCATTGTCAAAATATTTTAGCACGGTTCCCTAATACAGTGATTAAATATGTGATATAAATATTTTCATTTTAAATTATAACAGGACAGCCTGAAAAAATTAAAAGAAAACTACATATAACTGTCATGTACAGAAAGGTGTTTGCATTGCTTTTTAAAATTTTACTTAGCAGTAGTATTTCCCAAATGATAAACAGCAAAAAAAAAAAATATATATATATATATATATATATATATATAACTTTATTTGACACTTAACATTTTGCTGAGCGGATTATTAGCTTTAACGAATCAATTAATTTCAAGGAATTCAGCTTTGAAGATGACAGGATGCAAGTATTATTTACGTAATTAATACGTTCAAAAATATCCTTACAACAGCCAAATTGAAAATATGTTTTTGATTAGGTAAGTTGGGATAAGCTAGTATGTAACATAATTACTGAATATCAGTTCAGTGTTATTATTGATTAAATGTAGCATTCAAACGAACGTCTGTATGAACTCGATTAATGGTTATTCTTAACCATGATTTTATTTACATTAATATGAATTACTGCATTTTCGTAGTAGATTTCAGCCCTTTTTCACATAGGTACTCTAACCAACAAGTAAAACAATGTCGGTACCGATAGCGTTGTCTGTAATTATGGCAAACAATAGTAAAGGACAATTTCCCGCTCTTTCAAAAGCTTGTTTCTTGCAAACAGTTTTTACATACAATTTTCATGAATTCATTATAATTTCAAGTAAAACTGTAGAAATGTCATACTTTATTTTAAAAATTCTTTTATCTGGGTTTTAATACAGCGAGGAAAATGTCTCGATACAATATTATTAGCACAATATTTTACTGAACTTCTTTTCCTTCTTGTGAATTCTACAAGCCTAGGAAAAAATTCATGTAAAATTTACACAAGTATTAATCCAAAATAAATCGCAATATTTTATTGCCCAAATTGGCTAGTCACAAAAAAATCACTACTTAATGAGTATATCTAGTTTGTAAAATAACTATGCACGTAAAATGATGTCTTACGTCCTTTTAAAAGTTATATCGGGGCCAAATATGACATAATGAAAGGGTTATGTATATCTTGCCCAGATCTGGCAAATCACAGATTTTAATTATATATATATGTATTATATATATATATATATACATATATAATGTGTGTGTAATTTTATTTATAGCCACGTTAAGCGGTTGACCATCTATGCACACCATAGCTGCTATGCACCTTGTGATTTCAGTCTGTCTTTTGTCATCATGTTTGAATGGTGTAAATTTGTCGAAACATAGTGCTCAAAATATGTTGATTTGGGGATACGTCATATTTGGGTTTCTTCTTTTTATGGTTTTTGTAGTAAGCTGTGAAGAGTCAGCAGATTTGTTTATGTTCAGACACGACACGTTTTGTTCCGAATCCGAACTCAACATTAGCGGATGCTGAATTTTTACATGCTTGAGCAGACTAAATGTAGATTTTGACAAAACTCGTGATAAACTGTGTCTACAATAACTACAATACGCAAATTCGCTATCTGTATAATCAACTGAAAAGTGCTCCCAAATAGACGGCATTATAGAAACTGAATACCAAATTCAAAAAATCTGCTACCCATCTACAGCTAAAATACCAACAATAGTAATTTCTGTTTCTGGCGCAACTAATTTTTCAGTGGAAATTTTGTTCAAAAACCTGTATTAGCTATGTAAATTTCCATGTTCTGAGCAGTACATTAAAATAATTTATGATGAATGTTATCCGGTTCTTGGATTACTTTCCGTTAATTTTTACCTGAGCTTTAGAATAAACAAGCCAAATTTTAAACAAACGTGTTCTCTGGCAGCCGACTGCTGTGCACTGTGATCTTGCATAAGAAAAAAAATATATATATATTTAAGCTGTCGTGTGCATATAAATTTACCTGTCCATTACCTAAAAAGAAAGTTTTATTAACAAATATATAATATTTACAGACGTTGCACACAATACATTACACTATAGGTTTATTACCTACTCCATTTCATATAAGTTTGGATAAATCTGACAGCAACTTATGGGCAATAATTTGTAATGTTTTGTTATTTGTGTCACTACACGAGGGAAACTTTGCAGTACAAATACTAAAATACACGTCAGTACCGTTGACTCGCGATTTGTTTAACGACTGATGTACTGTTAAATGTACGAGTTTCTCGGTAAACTTGTCATAGTTTAGAGATGTACAATACTCTTATAATTGTTCACGAAAATACCAAAAGTTAAGTTCGTTAATAATCATCACTGTAAAAATAAGTCGGAGATATCACAAACTAATTTCAATTTTTTATAGTATTTTTAGACATTTGAGTAACACGTCAATGTTGTGGCTACTACTACGAATAAATTATTTTTCCGTACACACATTTTCCGCTTCGATTCGTCTGCAACTAAATTCCTTGATCTATTTCGTTCCGCCCCCCTCGTCAGTAATGTTTACGTGGTAAATAGACTTACAGATTAGCTTATATGACATCGTATGTCGTGGACAGTGAAATTGCGTTTAATGAATTTCAAAATGTGGATATAAACTTTGTCTGCATTAGGTATTAAACAAACCGCGGTAATGTTTACAAGATACGAATAAAATTTAACATATTTTTTTATAATAACGCTTGAATATGTGATGTGAATTATCGATAGATTGTTTGGCGATTGACGAAATGAAAAAGAAGTACAAAATAATCCACGAGGACATTACAGTAAGTTTTATTACGCGTTTTGTTGACTTTTATTTTGTGCATGCGGTATCAAATGTTCGTTGCATCAGTACCAAAATGTTTTAATACGATCATTACTAATACTCATGGCTTGATATTGTAGTTGCATTATGAAATATACTGCAAATGTACAAGAAGGCTATTTTCTTTTGTTTTTTTATAAGTTTCGCTTTCGTATGTCGATAACCTGTACACAATTTTCACGCAATAATTTTTGTATGTAGTACGTATTTTTTCTATTTTTTTTATTATACTACCTGTAAACAGTTTTGTCGGTTGGAAATAGTATGTCGGCACGCTGCACAAATTGAGCCAATTAGAAGGTTGCGAGGTGCAATGATATATTATTAATTTACTTCAGAATTAAGGTTAGAGTGAACGGAGAACAGTAACAATTTGTTACAATTCAGCATGAACTACGATGGGATTTTGCTACTAATGTCAGTGATAGGCTTATATCTTTGTTTTGTATTATGCAAGGGTTTCATTTTCAGTTCGTTTCGTACAGTTACTAGTTAGCATTGGCACTTGTTATTATTTGATGCTGTACATAAACACAGTGGGTTATGTTAACTGTATGATTTATTCATGTAGGCCTACTTATTAAATTGGTTTTGGAATTATGAATATCGCAAATGTAGCCTACGTATAGTGAAAATTCATCATCAAGTACACAGGCCTACAGTTATCCTTACACTTGCAAGGTTAATATAAATTTGATATAGCATTTACGGTGCCTCTGCTGTTTAGCGATTTTACGAATATGAATATTAAGAACCGAACACTTCTTAGTAAATCGAAACCGGAACAAGTTCATGATCAAATATCCGGTACATCCGATACTCGAATGTTCGAACCGACCCATTCCTTATATGTATGTGTGTGTGTCTGTGTGTATGTGTGCATTGTAAACTTACTATTGACTGGCTTGAAAATCTTCTCTTGATGTAGCCAAAGTCCATTTTCTTCTTTGCTCTTCACCATTCGTAAATCGAAAAACATGCACCTTGAGGCTGCTGTTACAACTACCCCTAAAACACTGTTAACGCAAAAAAGGGCACTGTATCTTACTAACACCACTAATTCTTAACGCGTCTACACAAGAAGAAATAAGTTTATCAACTCCCTGCTACACAGAGCAGAGAACAGGTCAGAACCGCTTGTCGAAGGGATGACCCACCCTCGCCTTTCTCTGGGATGGCCTATTGTCCGTGACGTCACGCCCTTCAGGCTCGTCAGTACTCTGGCCTTCTAGTCTAGTCAGTGTTGGTCTGGCACTCTGCTACCCCTCCCACTCCCTCCCAACTCCTAGTAGTTAGACACTAACCTAGAGTGTGCCCCTTCTGAGCCACAAAAAAAAGTAGTAGGTACATCACAACCAGAATCCAAAGACACTCATCATGTGGACAATATTAACATGTCATATAACATGTCTTACGAATATGAGGGCCATATCTATAAACGTATTTCGGTTGTTATCCATTCACCTAATGTCTATTCCGGCCGAAACACACACTATAAACCTATTTCGTTGGTTGGTTGACTGCCTGGAAGTGAAGAGTTATCCAATTTCAGGTGAATGTGGTCAGACGGTGATTCGAAAGCCTGTTCAGCTGTTTTCATTGTGTTTTTATAACAATGACGGCGGTCTTTTCTGGAATAACCTGTCAAACGATACATGTCACATACGTAAATACAACATTTTTAAAATTATTGTTGATTGGAATGAGTTCATGAATTACGTATATGAAAGTTTACTATAAACAGAAGCTACTGTTCAGTATACCAGATTTGTTTAAAGTGTATGCAATATTCCACGGAAGGTTAGCTACAAGGTGAAACTTTTCGCTAACCAACATTGTTAATGAACGTGTGTATGTTTGCAATTTTTGTACCTTTGTTTTGAATATAAGAGAGAATTTTGTGTAGAAATAATAACGACATTGTGCGAACATGACGGTAAACACATATTAACGAAAATATTATCTGTATGTACACATGTTATCTGACGTGTTTATGATGTTAATACATTCGTTAGTTTCTTGCGATAATTATGTCAGTTGTAAAAATAAACGATTAAATTTTAAAATGTTCTCGTACTTTCATCAAGTGACTTGTGTGACAGGTTATTCCATAGTTGGTTTTTTATTTTCCCTTTTATGTATTTCTTTATAGAATAATACAAACATTGGTTTTAAGCATTTGTAAAATCTGCACTGCTCTCCATGCAAACATAATATTATGCTCACTGAAAAAGTCCCTCGCAAATACTACTTTGTATTTAACCTTCACAACCTAAATCCAAAGACAATAACATCATCTCAGATATGAACAACAAACGTGAAATGTCAGAAAAGACGATCGAAAATTGCAGGGTGCTTTCCTATATTCACTCTGCGTATTATCCAAAGGAAGAAAAATGGTGCTATGTTGCCATATTTAAACTCCCAAGTGGACGTGAAAACACTTTCAGCTGGCAAGCTCCCGAAAGTCGTTTATAGGATGCGAGTACTTGGCAAGCTGCCAGGTGAATGTCTGCTAACAGCGCTTTCGAAAGCAGTTTATAGATACGGCCCTATGAGTATCAACCCTAACTTAACTACATTTCTTATATATCTTTTGGACTTGTGCAACAACACAATTATTGCACGTGTCATGTAACTGTAAGCAATACTAGAAGAGCCCACCTTCAGTCATACTATAACATGTATTGTCCACACATGGAGCATTTATTTATAATATTATATAATAGTGAATTCTGTAAAATGTATGACACATAAACTGGTAAAGGTATGATTCAATGCACTTTGTTAATTTATGAGCTGTAAAATGTGTATTTCCTGTCCCTATTTCTAAGTGTATATGTATTGTGTAGGCTAATATTGATAATATGTATTATGCATATTATGACTGTACATTCTATTGCACAGTGGGCCACTTGTATAAACATTTGCTTGATCCCAGTTCAACTAACATAAGATCAAGCATGACCAGAGATCAAATATTAACTGACTTGCATAAAGGATTTGTTCAATAAAATGATCACTGGTTTACTGACTATAAGGTCAAATTTACCATAGAGTAAGGTGGTTTGTAAACGATTTCTTGATTGGTCGAAAATATTGAAGTAATTTTGCAGATGTATTTTATGTTAGTTTAACAAGAAATTTACTTTATCTTTGGTTTAGTTTAATGAAAACAAAACAAGACAGCACATGGTTTATTTATTAATTTCGCAACTACTTACTTTTCTGGTAGAAATTTACAGTATAATACAGAAGATATACGAACATAGCAATTAATTACTATATCCAGAAAACAAGTTGAGCTGCAGGAATTGTCTGCGAGTTAAATTATTTCTTATTAGTGGCAGATAGTATTAAGTGATTGTCGTGCAGCATGCATTGAATATATTACCTGAAACTATCACTCGTGTGTGGTGTAGTATCTATATTTCGGAAAAGCTAGAATCTAGTGTTTTAATAGACGGCTTGGCCCGGAGCATTCGCACATTGAATCATGGGTAGAATCAGCTGTCAAAGTACAAACAATCGCGACAGACCGCTGCGTTTGAATGGGCGGACGATTTATTTTCTTTAAATAGTCAGAAAATAACTTATATAAATCATGGATTCGGTGGTGTTTGATAAGTTTCAGATCAAATAATGTTCATGGAGCCTTGTTTGTCTGTATAAATGTAGACGATCTGTTAGTTGGAGAGTTGAGACGATGGTTCATGTACTGTGGCTTGCTATGGGAGGGTAGCAAAACCGAATTTTTAAAAAGGACAAATACAAAAATAATATGTGTGCATGTATGTGATATTAAAACAGTACCTACAGTACCTATTTCATCTAGGCAAAGCTGCTGTGGAATATTAGGGCCTGCTGAAATCGTGGACAATAGTCAGAATAATTAAAATGTTGGAACTTTCAGTGGTTGTGAGTGGTCAATGTTATTTGTCAGGTTTTGTAGGGCTAAGTAGTTATTTATTTCATTTCTTTCATCTTGCAGACTATTTGGGTGTATCTT
>PNEQ01116563.1:8881-51075 GCA_003012365.1 Medauroidea extradentata | reverse complement strand
AAGTTAAAGCTTCCGCCGTCTCTTACCCTTTACCACGTCTATAGTATTAAAACATACATGTGTGGTTGCCATAAGTTAAAAGTAAAATTAAAATTTTTAAGTGACCCCCGACATTAAGAAAACTCTAAAAAGTAAAAAAAAAAAAATTTCTCTCTTGGCATTTTAACTTCATTAAAAGTATCTATTAATATTTTGATCTTGTCAAATCTGCTTTAGCTGACTGCAAATATAACGAAACGCATTACCGCAACTATTAAATGTTTAGGGTTCATCGTTTACAATGAAAATGACAACAATGAGTATGTAGCTGCATTCAGTGCATCGTTGCTAAGCAACACTTCCTTGAATAAATAGTTGAAAACTAGAAAGGAGCTCATTATCTTTAAACGGCTGAACAGATTTCCTTGAATCATAGCTAAGAACCATATCGATCACGCCAGCTTTCAAACAAAATAAACCGCTTCAAAATAGGTCCAATCGTTTAGGAGCTACGATGCCACAGACAGACATACAGATACACAGACACACAGATACACACACACAGAAACGTCAAACTTATAACACCCCTCTCTTTGCGTCGGGGGTTAAAAACTATGACTACAATAAATAATATAATACAGAACCTAAACAACAACAAAATCAATAACTAAACTAGTACACTGAAAAAATAAATTAAAAAAATCCCGTAAGTGGGGTAAATTTGGAAGCGCGGGGTGATGTTGAGACACAAAAGAAACATGTTTTCACGTACACCGTAGCCCTTATTACAGAAATTTACTTGCGATAAATTCAATACAATAAATATCCTAATTAAATTCCATTAACATACACTCATAGTTGACAATCAAGGAAATAAATATAGTGTAAAAGTGTTTTAAAGCCCACGCGAGTTGACGTACTTCCTTTGTTATTGGCTTGTTACCATCTGACAGGACCAATGATAACTCTGGTGTGCCGGTACTGAATGTTTGTGATTCGTCTTTAAAGGCACGGTCTGCCGCAATTTTCATCACCTTGTTTTAATTTTTTATTCGTACCAGATATTTTTTTCTTATTTTAGACAGAAAATGTGACATAACTTGTCTCTTATGAAGTTTTTTTATCTCTCATATTTTTCGCGTATTGGCTTGTTAAAGTCAAAATTTTCATATTTTCGTTTTAAGGACTACGCTAGAACCAACTGACACCAAACTGAAAAAATTCACAGTGAATAAAGACATCGCAGGCTACAATGTGACAAACATAAAACAAAGCGTAATTTTTTTTTGTATTTAAACAAATATGCTGAAATTTTAAATAAAATGTTTAAAAGTTAAAAAAATGTTTAATAGTCTACAAAAAAATTTTATTTTGTGGTTTAATATAGCTGAATTTGTAGGTTACAACATCGTTATTCACTGAGAATTTTTTTCAGTTTGGAAAGTGAGTTGGTTTTAACGGAAACATGCAAATTTTGCCTTTAACGAGTAATTACGCAATAACTATGCGAGATAAAAAAATTTCTAAGAGGATAATTTAGTCACATTTTGTGTCTGAAACTAGAAAAAAAATAGCTGGTACAAATAAAAAAATAAAAAATGGTAATGAACTGCCATTACATTACCATCCTTCAGATTTGCAAAATACTTTGGAACTAAATATTCTTGCGTTTTTTCACCATCTTTACTGAAGCAGTTAGTAGTCCAATCCAATTTAATCTCTTCAACAATCAAACAATTAACTTAATGCTGAATGTCTTCAATAGCTATCGTTCCACAATTAAGATTCTGTACTTAAGTTTAAAAAGCATGCAATTGATCTGCCTACAAAACTAACAACTGTTACATTTACTAGTATAACGTGAATCAGCACATTTTCCTATTAAATACTTCTATGGCTAATGTTCTGTTACAGCCTTCACAAGTAAAACAATTAATCATGGTTAATATGAATTATTTCTTTGTTACAGGTAAGAGACAGCTGTCCAGTTTCTTTGGGTGAGTTGTGGTTTGATGTTTTTTCACTCAGTTGATTTCCAAAATCAAAATGAGGTAATTACTTACAAAATACCGTAGGATCATTTATGTGTATTATAAAGTAAGCATTTCTCATCTTTAAATTTTTTTAAATTGTGTTTGGAGCACGAATAATTTATTTCTTCGTTCCGAAAACTAAGTATTTTTATACAAAGGGTTTTTTTAATAGTATAGTCTGCCTCACGTAAAAATTCTATTTTGTGAGTTATAATGGCTGTCACATATGCAAAGCTACGGGGAAATACTTTTAATTTTGATAAAATGAACCGTTCAAGAACCAGCCGAGTGGGTTTGTTCAAAATCACTCGTGGCGGAGGAAAACACTGCTTATTTCATGGAAACAGCTGTACAAAGAAATACCAACACAGCGTTCACAAAGTGGAATTCTTACATGAGACGAACTGTATGAACTTTTTCTTCATACTTCTTATTTAACGAAATACGTAAACCAGATTTAATTTTAACTATTTTATGTACATAAACAAATTGTTTACTTTATTATTATTGTTATTATTATTATTATTATTACTGTGATACAACGGGAGAACAAAATCTCTATGTATTTTATTCGGATATGAAATATCCATATCATGTTCGAAAGGAACTACGTTTTTTCGAAACCGGACTTCGATTTGTGCTTATATTATGTAGGTAAAAGCTACGACGAAGAGAGGATATTTTAGGTTTAATCTCCGCCTGACACCATTTTTCATTGTAAAAGCCACTCATACTTCATATGATATCAAACCTTAATGGTTTTAGAATCTCTTTGCCGTTATTTTTTCCAAAATGGCAGTGTTCCAAGTTTTATGGCTGGAGCCTCCTTATAATGGTCTGAAGAAACTCGTTAGATATCGCAGTAACGAAAACATTTCGTATTTGATGATGTAGCTTCTTACTTCAGAAACTTCAAGATAGCTCAACTCATGAAGTGAAAGATATTGGCTCAGAAAGTTCGAATCGTTTTCCATTTAAAGCCACATTTAGGTGATATATTTGAAAATATTTGGTTTTGAATTATTTGCTATCTTCTCAGCTATACAAGTAGCCGCTCACTGGAGCAGCAGACAATGTGCAAGAAGCTGAGGACAGGGTGTATATAGGACTGTGGAATCCAACCCACAGGTCGTTGAACCTGAGTAATTCCCAGATCTCTAAAGGCACGATGTGTTCGAGTAAGCGTTTTGTTGCAGTGAATATTAGGTCGTAAATGCATCCTTGAGCTTCTAAAAATTAACACCCAGTTCACAGTCTTACACTGCATGTCATCATCGTTCATGTTATGCGTTTCGTAATCAACTTAATAAAATTTGTAGTTACCGGAAAATGCAATTTCATATAAATTTAAGCTATAATGCAACTCAACATGAAAATTTACCTTGAAGATTAGTAACTCGTATAATTTTATTTCAATTACGTGAGGCTGCTTTTCTATGATTATTTTCATTACATCAAAAACATAACTATCAAAATATATGTTCTTATTTCTGTATCTAAATATAAACATATGTAGGATATTTCACCTAATGTTGTTACTTTAAATATTTTCGACAGCAAAAAAATTTTAATAAATAGTTTTGTGACTGTATTGTGATCCCAGAGTTAAATCACACATGACATCTGTATGGTACAAGCTTCACTTACAACTTAGTGATTTTTTTTATGTCCCGCTTGAAGATTTTTATCTGTTCCTCTGGAAATAAGGTATTTAGTAAAGACATATTAAACGAATTGCGTCCATATTCCATTGTTCCAGGCAAATAGGGCACATTGAATTTAAAAGATAATAGCTCTATACTGAAAATACTGTTTCCATACTTTGCTAACTACATTCTTGTTCTATACTCTCAGAACTTGTATAAATTAAATTTCAATAAATTTTTCTAATGTATGTGTATATATTATATCGAAGTAAAAGGCTTCGTAAATTTACGTGAGATATATTGCTTGTAATAATTTAATTACCTTCCGTTCTCAGACATTTAGAGCCCGCAGTAACATCCGCGCAGAGAAATTGTCCACTTGTCTTTCCGGTGTGTTAAATGGAGCCAATATGTCTAACTTGTAATCAGCGAATCCCTTTTTCGTGGCAGGAGGTTAAAATCACAGCGGAACGTAGGGTTGTCTGCGTGTGGAGGGAGGGGAGGTGAATTGTGGCGATGTGGGCCAGAGGGCTGGGGTAAAGGTTGCGGTAATTTGGAACCGTGCGACGAAGATATTACCGAGAACCTAGGAAAGGGTTTACAGGGGAGGGAAGGAAAACAAAGGAATTAAGCAAAAGGACGCGTGGTGATATAATTGGTTTAAAACGCTCCTGTGTGAGAAATTCTCTCGTTTTGGAGATTTGATGAGTTTGGTGCGATGAAGCACTTGGAGAGACAACCTCTCTTGTTCGCAAATATTATTACCTCTCATTAAGAACGTCTGTGAGTGATACCCATTGTGGTCTCTGGGTTTCATTACGCCTCTGAGCTGCTTTAACGTCCGTAGCTTAACACGCCTTAAAGAACGTCGGAGAGATAACTCCCCAGATTAATTAAAGTGTGTGTAATAAGCTGCGACCGTTAACGAATACCTTGCCTTGAAAGTGACGTAAATGTTACGCCAGTTCTTCTTCTTTCCTTTCCATTGCAGTTGTTTGGACGCTGAAAGTCTTCAATATATGTTGCCTCCAAGTAAATACTGGTACGATCTGTCAGCGAACAACGTCTGGTGAAGATTGCTTAGTCCAATTCATGCTAATTAGTAGGGATCTGAAAGGTCCTCGTTTTCTTTCAGGCCCAAGCTAGAGGATTCCAGCAACAGTAAATTCGTGCTACTTTCTCAATTGACCGTTGACGTATTTGAGTCCACCTTGAAGTCGCCGAGCCAATAATAACAATGTAACTAAATGCAGGCCCATTTCACTAATTAGTTAAACGCAGAGTTAGGAAATCATACGTCATTATTATATACTTTCTAAGATGTGTTTTCTTACAGAACAAAGTAATCCTCACGTAGACAAACCGAAAAAAAAAAAAGTTTTTGTGTTATTAGTTTGCGTAAATAAAATTATGTTATCTAAGTAAATTATGTATCATATATCTTAACTGAAAAGAGTTTTTCGACTTATTTGGCATAGGAGAATTGTAAGCATTATAAGTAGAGTTGGTGGTTTATCGCGGGAAAACTTGACTGTTTGATTGATTTCAAGCTTATCAGAAGATTAATGGCTTTAGCTGATGCTTGGAGGTGTTGCCCTATTCGACTGAGCCAATAAGAATCCCGCTATTGTAATATTTGATGCCCGTTGTTGGTCTACAGACAGCTACGTTGTGTCAGTCGTATATCACCGAATTGTATACGTTGACAGAAACTACAGTGTTTTCAAGGGTATGTTGGTATAAAATATTTTCGCGATATACTATCATCTCAAAATATAAGTAAAGGATTTAGCACCAACTAGTTTAAATGCTGATCACCTTCAGCTCTGCTTTGTAGTCAATGATTGGTTGTTTGTAACGCTCAGCGCCTAGGGATTCTACTACCTAGTCACATATGTGTGGTGTCTCAGTAACATTATTCTGATTGGCACAGTCAAACGAGCGACATCTCTGTACAAACCAATGCTATACAATAACCATGAAGCAGATCTGCATATGTGTACGCAAGGCACTGCAATGTTATTTTCGCGAAAAATCAGTGGCTCAAAGCATAAGATAATTTTTGTGAAAAATAAGCCGTACTTTTTTTAACCACCCGGCACAATGTTAGTGTGAATTTAATTGTAAACGGGATGCTATGCACAATAATATATAATCCAAATGCTGGACGTGGGTAGCTCCTGTATTAAAGGCCCGTAAAATAAGAACTCGGCAATAACGTGGATAAAGGACACTCACGCTAAAGTGTAGACTTTTTAAAGGCCCTTCCAACTATCATAAGCCACTAATAAAGAGGTTATATTCTGCTTCAACGTCAACTTTCATGAGCAGCGAAAAGTATTAACTGAGGTCATTAACTACACATATGTTTAAATATTAAGAAGAACAGAAAGATAGAAATAAATTTCTTCAGAGCAGTAAATATTGCTAACATGATAGTGTAGAATCTAGTTTTCCGACAATGAGACACAATGTTTTACAATGCAAGATCCACCAACTGTATGCTTGAGAAAATTATTATAATATGACGTTATTATAAAGAGGTCTACCGATACGCTCTGCAAAAGTACTCGTGCAGTGATATAAACACAGTTACGTAAAGCTTCAATAAACCTTTACAGTTATATTTTGTGTTTTACTTATTTATACACGACGCGTTCAGCCACAGGCCGGTTTACAAATGTACGTGCTGTGTAAACTACGCATAGTAATGTTTACATACAAAATATCCTACATAAAGGAAAAAAAATAATTGGTATTGAACTCTGAAAGAAAGAACTTTTTGATATGTAGTACTTGTACATGCATTATGTAGTCTCAGACGATATTTTTGATGGTAAAATAATTCTTAGATATTCATTATAGTGTATGTAGATTACATTTTCTCTTGCACCGAGAATAGCAGAAAGTGCCTGAAGATGTCATATTTTACTGAAGTTACTCGAGACAGAGTATAATTGCCTCGGACTGTGACACACAGCCTGAGCTGACCTGTTGTTTGTCTGTCATTGGCTTTGTACGTGCAAGGCAGGAAACTGCTCTAGAGGTCACACACTGACACGGCACACATTAAATCACGCGCCTGCCTCACGTAACAATGACCTCTACTGTCTGTTGTAGTGTGCTATTGTAACACGGCACTAAGGTTTGAAATCATATTCATGCACTACACTAGAGAATCAACTTACTTCCAAATAAATTTCTAAGAACAAATTACTCTACAAACTGTCAGTTCCCTCATTAACTGTTTTGGAGTGTGTGCCGCAATCACTGATAGCCACGAAAATCAAACTGTTAGGATATGAAATAGGGCTTTTACAATTAAGGATGCCGCCTGACTTGAGCGATGTTATACGTTACAGTCTTAAAAACGACGAAGCTATAAGGGCGACCTTCCAACGTGTATCAAATACCGCATCGCCACAACGAGCCAAGCACTGAACTAACGCGCAAGATTACCGCCGATCCATTTTTACTATAGGTAGAGGCACAAGTATTTCACGTTTTCACCTGGCAACAGCATAGACTTCTCAGTCCTATACACGCACTGGCCGAAGTCAAATATCCATTGGCCTGTAACCGTACAAACGGGTAGAATGAGTTATCCCCACGCCTTGTGTCATATATCACTGGCTTGCAGTCGTCAAGGATGTTAAAACAGTTGCCGTCTAATCGCAGAGGGAGCAGTGGAGTATATGTTATTGGCGTCCAACCTGACGTAAACTCAACACACGAAATAATCCTACCTCTAACTATAGGACTTTAAGCTGTGACCATATAGTTTTATCGGTGGAAAGTCTGTAAAAAAATTCAGTGCAAGTGTAAATCTGACTTTCGCATACATCCGGTTAGTAAATTTCGAATTGCGGTTGTTTGAAAAAGGAAGTTTTTAGCTTCGTGGGAGGACTTAGAAACAGTGCTTTTAATTAGCATGGTGTGTTGATAACGACGTCCCGTCCTTGGCCGAAGTGTGTTTCCTATTCGTACAATGACACAATTGGTACATGTGGAACAGTTCCGTATAAAAGAAACGTATTTACGAACATACTGTAACGCATTTGAAGCGTATAATGATGATCCATGTGCACACCTTACAGGAGAATTATTTTTTCTAACCTTAAAAGGGCGTAAATATTGTCAAGCGGTTTAACAGTTCTGATTTTCATCCAGAAAAAAAGTTGCTTGTCTCGAAAATACGAGTTTTAACAAAACGGCGAAATTGTTATTGGGGCTGCTCCCACCGAGGCTTACAAAACAGTGATTGCAAAATCTGTAGAAAACAGATTCATGGTCATAGTACTTAGTACTTAGTACTTTATTTTACTTTTTTGCAGTTTGCTAGCAAAATATTGAAAGATAACCGTTAAATCATTTCTGTGGAGTATTGCAAGAAAAATGTTGCAGGTTTTGTTCGCTGTTCATGATCATTATTATGTTTTAAAAGCTATGAAATAAAAATTAATTATACTAATAAACTTGAACCGTCTGCCCCAGGGCATACCTAGTTTATAATTCGATGGCTTAAGGGCGCGATTCACTTCAGTTTTCAACGTCTTTTTTTATTTTTATATTTGTATCAGATATATTTTCTTACCTTATACATAAATTGTGATTAAATCTTCCTCTTAGGAAATTTTTGTATCGCTCATAGTTTTTGCGTAATGAGTCGTAAACGTCAAAATTTGGACTTTACGGTTTTAAGTACGCCACTAAAACCAACTGACACACCAAACTGAAAAAATTCACAGTGTATAACAATGTTGCAGGCTATGATTTGACACATGTAAAAACAAAAAATATATTTTTTTTTGTATTTATAAAAAATTGTTGATATTTTTTTTAATTTCCATTTCAAAATTCAGCATTTTTTATTAAATACAAAAGTATTTTATTTTTTATATTTATATAGGTCAAATCATAGCCTACAACATTGTTATAAACTGTGAATTTTGTCGGTTTGGTATGTTAGTTGATTTTAGTGGCGTACTTAAAAGCGTAAAGTGCAAATTTCGACATTTACGACTCATTACGCAAAAACTATGAGCGATACAAAAATTTCCTAAGAGGAAGGTTTAATCACAATTTATGTCTAAAATGAGAAGAATAAATATAAAAATAAATAAAGACGTCGAAAACTGAGGTGAACCGCGGCCTTAAAGCACAAATACTGTATGTCCATTTTTAGAAACTATAAAAGAATATTTCATATTGTTCTCACAGCTACCAGTTTAAATTATTCTACATGTATTATTTTTCTACGGTTTCATCTATAATATACATTATGAACAAGTTATCTCTGCTGGCAAGTAAAAACTTTATTTAAATAAATATTAATTAGACGATTTTCTTGGACATAAAATATGTGTGCTTTAAGCTATCGATATAAGCAATTCGTACAGTCAGAGTAACAAAACAAAAATTAAAACAATATTTTATTTTATCAAGATAGATATTTTAGTTTAATAATGTTATCAAAACTGACCCTTGCGTGCCCTTAACGTAGATTTCCCACAAAATGCACTTTCACTACATAAGTTTAATAAATACTCAGATCACGTGACCATATTATTTCCAAAACCAGTATAATTTTCTGAGTATGTAAGGTAGCTGCCTGTGTGGGCGTATTTTGCGCACTTGAGTCCTATAAGTGCGGAAGGGATAAGGACGACACAACACGCATATGACGCCTCACACTAGCCTCTAGGAGCAAGTCACTGAACTAGCGGGCAGTCTTCTCGCCGATATGAGTGAGTGAAGGGTGACATGAGGTGAGGATGGAGCAGCGCCGGAATGAGGGGGCGGAGGAAGCGGGAGATCCCCGAGAAAACCCGCCGGCCAGCGTCATAGTCCGGCACGATTCTCACATGCAAAAATCAGGGGACCAACCCCGCCGGGAATCGAACCCGGATCGCCTTGGTGGGAGGCGAGAGGTCTGACCTCTCGGCCACCGCGGCCCCGCCCCTATGAGACATCCAGTGGTAACCCTATTTGTAGGGCCACGATTTTGTCGCGAAAAGATTTTTGCCCCACTTTGTTTCAGTGTCTCACGTGCACATCGGCAGTTCTGTTCCAAGGTTATTGGCAGCGTGTCTTTGTTCAGACACGTTTCTCATTTGACTGCACCAATCAGAATAAGATTATTGTGAGTCTGTACGTCTATAATTTGCCAAGGCCAGTGAGAGTAAAATCATCCAACCACAGACGATGTAGCAGAGCTGCATGACGCATCGAAACCAAATGTTGCAAAAATCTTATCGCCATAAAATCGTGGCTCTACCTATTTGGTTATGGCGTTATGTTTGAGACGAAGGTGTGTTGTACCTCCTGTGTCCTTACAAATATTCTGAACCAAGGTTATCTAGCCTTAAACAGACCGAAAAATACCAATTTTTGCCATAAAATAAACTTTTAAGACTAGTGAAAAACCGTATACACACTTAAAACGTTCTTTGAATGTTTATCCTAAGCAGACATGTACGTTTAGTTTTTATTGATTTTTCCTAGAATATCACGGTACCGGCCAAAGCTGAACACATCGCTATGGCGTTAAACTTTTGAATTTTTTTCTCATATCAGGAGTTTTTTAATATATATATATATATATATATATATATATATATATATATATATATATATATAGGTATGTATGTATGTATGTATGTATTGTAATGGGGTTTTATATATCACGCAGTAACCCATGACATATTGCTTCAGTGTGATTTTCCCCGTTTCATTACGTTGATTAGTTTTCGCGGTAGAGAAGAATTATGACTTCTAAATGTCACTATGGGGAAACTGCCTCAGCTAACTCTTTTAGAGAAAAATATACTCCCAAGTAACCTCTAGAAAACTAACATTATTTTTTCATAAGGATTAAAAATTATGATTTTTTCCCATTGAACGTCCGTAAGTCTGTAAAACTATTTTATATGTATTTTATTGTTAGTGATTTTAAAACGTTAACAAATTTTAACAGAGGATTTATTTTAACTAGGGCCTTAACTGAATCGTGCATATATTTTTTCTTTTAATTTTGGCCTTGTATCACGGACAGTACAAGTATAGGTTATGTCATAAATAGAACAATGTGATTGTCGCGTGAAGATTTTGCATAATTTTAAGGAGTGATTAGAAGCACTGGGGTGAAAAGAAATTAAATTAGAAATAAATTCTTAGCTGATACCTTTTGCTTTAAAACCTTATAATTACTATAAAACTATAGTTTGTAAACTGTTTTAACTTGTTTGCCAAAAATCAGAATTTTTAAAATAGAATTAATACTGAAAATGTAACTTTAAAATTGTGTTTGTGTTCAAACCAGTGTTTCTAATCACCCCGTTTTACGGTACACATTGACAACTCTGCTTCATGGCTATTGACCACGTGCCTTTGTATTTATCATTTGACTCTACCAGTCTTAACAAGGTTATTGTGGCACAATACGTCCGTGATTTGCTAGTAGAAACTCAAGACAGGTGAGAGTTAACACATCCAATCACAGACCACGATGCAGAGCTGCAGATGTGCACATAAGGCACTGAAACAAATTGTGGCAAAATAATTTTCGCAAATAGTTCATGGCCTTACACACAAGCCATTGAAAGCAAGTGTTGCGAAAATATTTTCACCACAGACTTGTGACACTTGTTATCAAACATAACCAATACTATTCAACAAGAGCACCCATAAGGGGGGCAGGGGGGGGCCCTGAGCCCTCCTAACAGATGTTCCACGATGTGTTTAGTTTATGTGTTTAATAAAACGTATTGCAAACTATTTGCAGTTTGATGAGTTTCGTAATCAACGCGGTTTCATAAGTCGAAATATGCCAGTGGCTACACATTTATACACAGACTATATCCGTTCCTGTGGACGTAAACTTATATCATATTGGCCTGCCTCCCCTTACAATCTATAATATGTGCGCACTTACTCTTCAGGACACGCAAGGCTGAGTTTTGACAATTTTACTAAACTAAACATTCGGTCTTGATAAAATATTTTTTTGTTACTCTAACTGCATGATTTTCTTACGTAAACTAGGTATGGTCCAGGACAGAAGGTTCAAGGTTATTATTTTTAATATTTTTTACTTTGTAGCTTATAAAAATAATAATGCTCATGAACACCAAACAATGCCTGCAACACTTTTCTTACAGCATGTTCGTAAATACGTTTATTTTTTACGGTGCTATTACACGTGTGTTCATTGTGCCAACATACGAAAAAAACATATTTCGGACAAGGACGGAATATCGTTGATAAAACACCATCCTCGTTAAAAACACTGTTTCTGAACCCCTCAACATGGCTAAAAACTGCCTTGTTCACACTACCGTACTTCGAAATATACTAACCGGATGTATGCGAAAGTCAGATGAACATTTGCGCTGAACTTTGCAACAGACTTTCAGTCAATATTATTGTACGGTCACCGCTCTAAGTCCCATTGTAAAAATTAGACCGGCGGTAATATTGCACTCTAGTTCACCGCTTGGCTCGTTGTGGCAGTATGGCATTTGGTACGCGCTTCAAGGTCGCCCTTATAAGCTCCGTCGCGTGACAGGCGGCACCCTTAAGGCCTTCATGATTCGTAAGCACACCTCATACAAGAATATTTTTTCCAGTCTTAAAAGGGAGTTGATGTTATAAAAAGTATTGCAGTTTTGAATGTTTATCCAGAAAAAATGGTGTTTGTCTCGTACGGAGTATAGTCTATCTACCCCAGACAAATTAGAGTTGGAATAAACCTCAGAGTTTGAAAACTAGAACTTGTGTCCATACCGACGTTATTTTTACATACAGTTCAAATTTCCCACCGGTGTTTGGCCGTGCAGGATATAAGAACCACTTAAAGTACTGTATATTTACTTTTGTTCCAAACATAAAAAATTATGAATTTAAATGGTTAAGCTAAAAAAGTAATGTATTAAATTTAAGTAAATAAATTGATCAATGTAATGATAAAACAATGACAAATTCACGCATGGAATTTAATTAAGTCTCTTTATTATGTACAGGTGTCCTTAGTAATCATCATAAGATTCAGGTCAACAGACATTATATTACTATTTAAAAAAAAAACTTGTTATTACGTTAATCATCTTCTGTAATATTGGTTGCCTTTTTTATACTTTATTTTCTGGTCACTACACAGGAAAAAATTCTCGTTGTAAATAAGTCCTGCCAACTTATTTAATGGTAATCACAAAAAAATTTTTGTTTTGGTGATCACAACGTTTAAGTAGAGGACAAAATGTTTTTGTTGTGACACAAAAATTTAATTGTCAGTGCCAGTACTAACGAATTTTTTTGTAACTGCTGCAGCCTATGTTTTTCGTGTACTGGATGAAATAGCACAAAAGTATAAGATACGCTTAAAGTATAAAACAATCGTTTACGACAAAATAATGCTCTTTAGCTGAGGTTCCTCTTCATGATTGTACTTCCACACACGGGCAAAGCACCTGTCTGTAGAGCCACTGATTTTTGGTGAAAATAATTGTGCAACAACTTGTTTCAGTGGTTTATGTCTACATATATAGCTATGCTTCGTTGTCATTGGATTGTTCGAACTTGTGCAGAGACGCCAATCAGAATTTTTGTTACTAAGATTCTATATTTACGCCATTTGTACTACATTTACAATCACTCCAACAAGTTTTAGTATCTTACACAAATGCAGAGCATGCATGTATGCAGAGGTGTGGCTCATTTGACTGTGCCAAACACACTGTAAAAAACTTCCTGAAATGTTTAGGAAGTTAATATCCCAGACGCAGTATGGGACAGTTACCTTACTTATGCCTTGTAAATATGCAAACTTTTACACTTGTTACAATACAAGTCTGGTAATTTCAGTAGACATTTAACTGTTTTATAAAAAGGTTTAGGATTGCTACCACGGATGTCTGGGAAACTACTCTACCAAACCTACTTTTTTATCACTCCTATACGCACGTCTGGTAAATTTACAAACTATTTTTTAGAGTGCAGAATAATGTTACTAAGACACCACATGTTTAAAATTTCTGGTAGAATCACTAGACGCTTAGAGTTTAAAAGTATTTATATTTCATCACGAAGCATAGCTGCAGATGTGCACATAAGGCATTGTAATAAACCGGTGTCAAATTATTTTGCCCAAAACTTAGTGGCTCTGTATTTCTTTTGGCATAGATGTAGCAGATGTTTCACTTTTGCACTTTCGCCGCCAACACATTTTATACTGGAAGTCGCTGAGATGATCGATACTTGAAAGTTTGGTCTTAATACTTCTATTTTTTGCTCCCTTCTTTAAAGTTTTTCTTTGACCTCCGCCTGCAAGTTTGCCGGACCTCTGGAGTCGTAGGAGATTATGAAGCGTTTAACCTCAGGGAATTTATGAAAACGCCTTTCCCTCTTGTCGTGGAGGCTAAGGAAGAAGCGTAATTCTACAGCTCGCAGATAAAATACACGGGCGTTACCTCTGCAGAAGTAAGATAATTGTTTGTTGTAGCTTATGTTCGTCTGTTCTTATTCTATACACCTGGTTTTCGTGAAAATATTTTTCACCGCTTTGTTTCAATGTCTTATATGCACATCTGCAGCTCTACTTTGTGGTCAATAAATGTATGATATTCCTCAGCGTCTTGTGGTTCTACCCACTAATTATAGACATGTGGTGTCGCAGTACTCCTTGTTCTGATTGGCTCAGTCAAATACATGACGCCTCTACACAAAGGCGCGCTGCCAATAACCGCGAAGCTGAACTGCAGATGCGCACATTCACAGCCGTCTTTAGTACAAGGCCGCGGCGTAACTCTGGCAACCCTGTCTGGAAGGGTCATTTTTAACACTTCTTTTGTCTCGCCAAAGGTAGCGAATTCCCCTGATTCGCCCCTGTGTAGGACAGAATTACAAATCAGGTACAGCCATTGCTTTTGAAGAGCTAAAAGAAGTATTGAAATAACCCTTGTGTGCAGGGTTGCCAGATGTAAGGCCGCGGCCTTCTACTAAAGATGGCTATGGCACATTGCGTACTGAATCAGAGTTATACAAAAATCTATTTGCGAAAGCGAGGTATCCCTAGATGTTATTTATTATTATTTCAGACGGGAGTATCATATATTTTCCTTAGGCGTTAACATAAAGTCACTAGGCTAGTGTGAGTAGAACAGATTTCCAGCTTGAGGCTTGCACGCTGTAACCCGAGTAATGTTTTCAATCTTCTAGTAAGTCACGAGAGTTATATATATATATATATTTCTTATCTGACGTCAGCACTCCAAAAATAAGAAAGTCTGTGACTACGTAATAATGTAAATAAGGCATACAAAAATATAATTTACGGTCTGTTGGGTCTTGGTTTTCGATAGTAAATGAAAAAAAAAATGTTTGCGAAGATTGTGAAAGTTCATTGCTTTGGAACTCCACCCTCTTTAAAATATATATTTTTTTTACTAGAGCAAAATTTCGCACCAAAATCCACCATACTTGTTTCACAACTTGTTTATTATTATTATTATTGAAATCTGATAGGAAATTTATCCGAAAATACTGTGAAACGTGTTCAAAGTGAGCGAGATATTACAAATGGGTGGTGTTAGGAATTAATCAGCAATGAATCAACAGGCTGGAAGATTTTCAATTTTGAAACAGTCTTTCAAAAAGTATTCTAGTCCTATATCCTGTTATTCCAAATATTGACGTATGCAACAAAATTACTTCATGCAAGACTGTTTCAAAAGTAATAACCATTAAACATGTCTTACTCAGTACACTAGAAGCACTGATATTTGGTGAAAAGAATTTGGCCCCAATATGTTTCAGTGCCTTATGTGTACATCTGATGATATGTTATTATCCCTCAGTATCTAGGAATTCTACCCGCAAATCACAGACATGGGTGTGTCTGTAATCTTATTATAATCGACACAGCCAAATAAGCGACATCTCTGCACAAATATACATTACCAATAACCATGACATATAGCTGCAGGTGCGCACGTAACATATATGGAAACAAAGTAGTGCACAAATATTATCACGAAAACTTCCTATCTCTATTATCGAATTTTAAAAAATTAATTTAAATACGTTACGTAAAATATTATAGTCTGTGTATTTCTAGAGGAAAATCCCTTCAATGACACTGCAAACTAAACTGCGATTGTGTGCACGAATGATTGTGTTTTCTATGCAAAATATCGACGAATTTTTATTTGGAAGGTGTTAATGCAACAACCACCTAACGCCAGTCGTTAGTTATGAGGAGTCATTGATTTTTTGAGAAAATAAGGTTGAACCAACTTTTTCAAGCATCTCGCACACATCTGCAGCTGTGCTTCGTGGTTATTGGATAACATGTATTTGTACAGAGGCGTCGCTCGTTTGACTGTGCCAATCAGAATAATGTTACTGAGACACTACACGTCTGTGATTTGCTGGTATAATCCCTAGACGCTTAGATTTGAAAATATTCACTAATTAACAACGAAGAATAAATGTACTGAAAGCATTGCAACTAAGTGGTGCAAAAATATTTTCTTTAAAGCTTCTTGTACCCACCTATTTTACTTGTTATTTCAATGTATACGTGTTTGCAGCCTAACTTACCAACAAGCAAATTCTCGAAATTTACCAGTTCCTATGCACAGTCAGTATTCACTCCTGACTTCAGAGAGAAATAATATTTTTTTATGATCTAACTCGCATATTCTGGTTTATAGTGAATAAAATGTTTTATTTAAGAATCTCTAAGATTCTGTATGGATTCATATAGCCGTAGTGTTAATTTTGTATCAGTTTTTTTAATACTAAATATTTTTACTTGTAACGAAATCTCTACACTTTATTTATGTATGTGTAAAACTTCCGTTTCTTCAAAAGTAAAAATTATTTGTTTTATTTCGCATTTTTATCTAACGTGTTAAATTCTTTGGTCCTTAGGTCTGCAGTGAAATATCTTATGTATCTAGTGGAACGAATTTGTAAACATATTCTCAGTACGTTTTCGATGTGGAAATCAAATTAACTTTCTGTCAAAGAAATTTCTGAAAAATGAGTACATAGCATGCTATTATTTTTGTGCTTGAACATACATAAGTTCTTTTATGAATAAACTAAATTCAGGTTGATTTGCTTTCTATTAAAGAGCTTATCGTCGGTTGAAATCCCAGGATATTAACTGGGTACAAAATTTTTCTTACGTTATGTCAGCAGCAACTACTTGCAAATAGTATTGTTATGTTGGTTAAATTAATTCAGAAGTGGGTGTAATATTTGAGAAAAAAAATTTATCCCTAAATGTGTGCTTTAAAATAACAACAATAATCCCGAAACTGTCACATCCATTTCAATAAATACATTTTTAATGCGTCGGTTGCATGCGGCTTCGCGAGGAACTTTACACCGCACGATTTATTCGACACGATGATAATCGTAATACTCTGCCGATCAAAAAATTAAAACGCTGCGTTAACTGATACGCCATTATTATAATGGCAGTAACGCGAAGCATGTGTTTAATTCTATACCCATAATTTAAATTAAATTGATATTAATTCGTCCACGCCATACATATATTTCCAAGCTTATATTTCGCTAGTAACGGCTGATGCTCGGCATGGACTGACGGCCACATTATAGGAGTTCACATGACAAAAATACGTAATTTTATATTTGCACGACGTAGCGTTCGTGTCATAGATTTTACTTCTGACTGCATTTTCCACTCGTAAAAATGTTTAACCTCTCATCTTCTTCCCATAGCGGCATGTCAAAGTCAAAATGTGTACCACCTAGGCGATCCGGGTTCGATTCCCGGCAGGGTCGCTCGTGGGAATCGTGCTGGATGATGCCATTTGTCGGCTGGCTTCCTCTGGGATCTCCCGTTTCCCCCGCCCTTTTATTCCGGCGCTGCTCCATACTCACCTCATGTCACCTCTCACAACCGCTGAAGACCTCGATGTTGAGCGCTGTGCAAAATCACTCACTCACTCAACATTTGTAAGTTACGAATACACATGAATAACAAAAACTAACCTACTTACTCGAATGAAATATTTTACACTGAAATGAGGTATTGTAGGGCATATGCTAAAAAAATTAAAAAAAAAAAAAAAAAAAAAACACAAATACAGTAAAATGTTCCTTTGTGTTTAAAAAATCTGAAAATAATTACAATCAACTTCTTTTATGTCGATTTTTAAACAAATACAAAGGACTTGCTGTGTGTTTCAAATACTTAAGCATATTACCCATAATATCTCATTTCCGTGTAAATTATTTCGTTCGAGTAAGTTAGTTGTTTTGTGTTATTTCTATGTAACATGCAAGTTTCGATTCTGACATCCCGCTTTGGGAAGACTACGAAAGCTAAAAAATTTTCACAAGTCGAAAATGTAGACTAAAGTAATGTCTATAAAATAACTCTATATCTTGCAATATAAAATAATGTACCTTGGTCTCTTGAACATCCTTAACGTGTCTACATGAATACACTAGTTGAATAGTTATCTGTTGGTGAGATAATGAGACTGGATAATTTGTGAAGTGAAGTGAAGATATTCTGGTCAGCACTTAACATCTAGGTGTTTAGCACTGGTGAGGAGTGACATGACGTGAGTATGGAGCAGTTAAATTTGACACACGGAAACGGGGAAGGCGATAAGACGAATATAACACGTCCCTCAAACATCTTATCGCCTCTAGGCGCGAATGACAGTTGACAACTTTCTACTTCGTACGTTCGCTTGGCAGTGATTGTGAATGCGGTATGTGCAAACGTAAAACTCAATTAAATATTAATATAAAATGGGAAATAATTTATCTTGTGTTCATAAATTAATTAATTCACTTAGCAAAATTGAAATAAAAGTATTATCATCTATTACCGAAATTTTTTTATGACATAAACAATTTCCGCGCGTGTCTAGATTGACTGTTGTGAATCCAATTTTGAACGCTTAAGAAGCGGTCTACCGCAATTTTCGTCATCATTATTTTATTTTGTATTTGTACCAGATATCATTTTTCTTATTTTAGGCACAAAATGTGACTAAATTTGGCTCTTATGAAATTTTCTTATCTCTCACAGTTTTCGCGTAATGGCTTCTTAAAGTCATATTTTGCATGTTTCCGTTTTAACGACTACACTAAAACCAACTGATATACCAAACTCAAAAAAAAAAATCACAGTGGATAAAGACATTGCAGGCTACAATGACGTGCTCGTAAAATTAAAGAATAAAAATTATTTGTATTTTTAAAAAAAATTGTTGAATTTTTTTAAAATGTTTATTTTTAGTTTCAGCATTTTTTAAAAATACAAATAATTTTTATTCTTAAATTTTACGAACATGACATTGTAGCCTGCAATATATTTATCCACTGTGATTTTTTTGATTTGGTATATCAGTTGGTTTTAGTGTAGTCGTTAAAACGGAAACATGCAAAATATGACTTTAACAAGCCATTACGCAAAAACTATGAGAGATAAAAAAATTTCATAAGAGCCGAATTTAGTCACATTTTCTGTCTAAAATAAGAAAAAAAATCTGGTACAAATAAGAATAAAAAAAAATGGTGATGAAAATTGCTGTAGATCGCGCCCCTAACGTACGTGCGTGTGTTCGTGAGTACGTTAAGTGTGATTGTGAATCCATACTAACTCTTAAGTGCACATGTAACTCTGCTTGATGGTGAGTTGATATTTGAACTCTAGCGTGCCATGGGGCTCTACTGGCAAATTACAGTCGCAATAACCTTTTCCTGTTTGATGAAATCAAGTGAGAGACGTGTCTTTGTCACGGTCGTAGAAGAACTGTTCTGGACACTCGCCTATCTACCAATGTATTTTGCTTGAACCCCTTGTTGTTTGGCTGTAGTTCGTCAAGTTACCGAGAATGTCGTACTTTTTTGGCGCTGTAATTCGGGCGGTCGGACTCAAACTCCACCCACTTTTCCCATTGTTAACATTATAAAGTAAATATAGATTGCTGGAGCCATGCTTTAAAATTGTGAGCGAAGGAAGTATTTCATAAACTGATAAATAACTTACATTTTGATAAATTGTTTATCTTAATGGGAGGCAAGTGGGTGGAGTTTGAGCTCGACCACCCTGATTGCAGCGCCAAAGACGCACAACACTCTCGGCAACTTGGTGAACTGCAGCCAAACAACAAAGGGGTCAAGTTTCCAGGCGAGTGTCCAGATCTGTTCTTGTACGACCGTGGTCTGAACAAAGACACGCTGTCAACCACGAAGCAGAGCTGCCAATGTGCGCGTAAGACATTGAAACAAAATTGTGTAAAAATATTTTCCCTACAAAATCTCAGCTTCGTTCGTTTCTGTGTACTGATTCCTCTGGAACCCATCCACCTTTCTTCACTGCTCACAATTCACATTTTTACAGTAGCTTCAACAACTGAAAATAAAAGCCTTAATAATTTTTTTCTTGTATAGAACACATCAAAGAACAGTTCACATTTTTATGTTTGCCATACTGAAGTGCCATAGCGAACTCCGACCTCACATGTTGTAATGTCCGGTTGTTAGGGTTTTCTAAAATCCCGCTAGATGACTACTAGACTGCTACAACATTGTTATCAGTTTGGTATGTCAGTTGGTTTCAGTGGCGTACATAAAACCGTAAATTGAAAATGTTGACGGTTTACAACTCATTACACAAAAACTATAAGAGGTACAAAAATTTCCTAGGTGGAAGATTTAATCACAATTTATGTTTAAAATAAAAAAAATCTGGTACAAATATAAAAATAAAAAAAGACGTTAGAAACTGATGTGAACCGCTCCCTTAAACATTTCTCAGCCGGAACCTTATTATCCGAGCCAGGTGATAGGATACAAATGCCACCACATTATAGGAGACGTTCATCCTGCCTGCATATTTGACAAATATAACTATTGTAAACTCGCGATAATATATTGTGTCAACATATGTTACGTCACAGTCCGACGATCTGCGCCTGATATGAGTGTGCGACTGTTCTAATCACTAGAGATGATGATACATCGCCAACTATTTTATTGTACCAAGATAACCTTGAAAATTCTGCAGTTTCTTGCACTTGTATGATTGGGTGATATACGTCTGACACAACGTAGCTATGTCTGCAGACCAATATCAGGTATCAAATATGACAACACTGGGATTCTCATTGGCTCAGTCAAATAGGGCAACAGTTCCACGTATAAGCGAAAGCCAGTAATCAATTGGTAAGTCGAATTTGCGTTACAACCTAGCAAACAGTCAAGTTTTCCCGCGATAAACCATCAACTCTACTAATCACTAACATTCAGTACTGGTGCACAAAAGTTAGATCTAACCCAGTCAAATATGTATCGTCAATTACGAAAAGAAAAACGTTAGGCATGAACACGTTACGTTGCAGCTTTGCAAACAACAGTCAAATTTCCCCGCCATACCTAAATCATTGTTCCTATACACAAGGAAAGAAAATTTTCCCAGTTAAATGGTCATCATGTTAGAATCAATTGTCCTACACATATTCAGTCCCCGTTTATTGGTACATTCACAGCTATTCGAGTAGCAGCTGAAGGACACGGCTTGAGTAAACACAAGACAGTGGATTCTGACGTCCAGGTTATTGAACACACGAAATTAGTCTTTCCCAGCCTAGATAATACGTTACAAAATAAAAATTGATGTGCAAATTAAATATTAGTAGCAGGTTACTGAAAAATAATATCGAAACTATAATAACAAATGACTGCAGGAGTTAAAAGTAGCGTTCGCGTATTTTGGTGAAACGTATTTTACAATCCAGTTGTGTAGATGCCTTTACGAGCATATCTGTAGTGTGTCTTTGTTCAAACATGTCTCTCATTTGACTGTGCCAATCAGAATAAAGCTGCCGTGACATCACATGTCAGTGACTAAGGGGTAGAACCCCTTCTGGGGAAATTGTTGGAACTTTAAACTAACTGCGGAATAGAATACGTAATGATTAGAGATTATGGTCTATCGCTGGAAAACTTGTCTGTTTGCAGGGTTTCAACGCACGTTCAGCTCACTGGCTTTTCCCTGCACGTGGAGCTGTTACCCTATTTGACTGAGCCAATAGAAATCCCACTATTGATACCTGTTATTTGTCTGCAGACAGCTACGTTGTGCCAGACGTATATTGTCAAATCATACACGTTGCGAGAACTACAGAGTTTTCAAGGGTATGTTGGTTCAAAAAATTTTCGCGATATACCATCATCTCTAATGATGATAGAATTTTAAACGCCATAAGTCTTAACTGCCGTTTCTGTTGTTACAGGTCAAATATCAGTTAAGAAAGTAAAATAACAACTGTAACGGAAATTAAAGGTTTATGGTGTCTAAAATGCTATAAATATATATATTCTTCCGCAGTTAGGTTAAAGTTCCAAAGATTTACACAAGAGAAAAGTTACGACACAAAATACAAAAATTCATTGTGGTGACTATCGCTCACTTTTAAATCCATCATCAAATCACCGACCATGTAGAGCTGCTGATATGCACATAGAGCTGGTGAAGAATCGTATCGCCATTATCTGGGCCCCAATTATGGGAGCTTGAAACGTAGAACTTTCCTTCATCCGAGGGGACGAAAGCCAGTTTTGCACTAGTGCAGTGTGGTTTTTAACGCGGACGGGAACTCTCGGAATATTGGAATGCGACGAATGTAGGCGCGCTGGTCGAGTAAAATCCTACACACACGTGCTCCTCTCATCAAAGGCCGAGAGGACGAGGAATAAAAACGCCACAATCTACAGCACACAGCCCGACAATCCTTCCACGCGCCATCGAACGCCTGACATTTTTTTAACACGCGCACATATCCTCCCTCCCCCCTTAACCATTTTCGAAAATTCCAGTGAGAATGTCCAGAAACTTTCCCATTTATAGTAGCTCTCATGCAAAATTGATGGTTGGGTTTTTGTGAAATTTAAATAAGCATTTCAAAGTTAAATTTTTGGTCGGTAAAATAATGGGAGGAGGGGTACAGCTCATTGCCAGTAAATTTCGATCAAAACTTTTGGTGTGTGTAGTATATATTTCCCCCTGCCCCGGAACCTCTTGCAATCTCCTGCCGCGTAGCATTAAGCTTGGGGAATATAACTTCGTTCAATACGTACTGTAGCATTACGTAGCAGGCAAATTTCACGAATTCAATTATCTGCGTGTTAAAATGCATTGCCTTATGCATATTCGATCTCAGTCTACTCGTTCACTCTCTGATGTTCCAGTGAGTAGCAGCTGCCGGACTAGTAGGACTAGTCTGGGCACAGCATAGAGGATTTCAAAGGCCAGTTTACACCAACGACGTGTTTTCAACAAAGTTATTAACAATGTTGTAAAAATGCTTGAAAATTGTTGACAACAAGGTGTTATCAACGTTGTTGCCAACATTCTGTTATTAACTTTGTTAATATTTATAAAAAAAATGTTCATAACATTTGTAGCCAACATTTAGTTGATAACATTTGCTAGCAACAAAAGTAATGAATTTTAGAAACATGTTAATAACTTTGTCATCAACACTGTTGATAACATTATTTTCCCGACCCATTCTAGGGCGGTCTAGATCAAAGGATGTTGATAACAGATGTTACTAACAATATTATCAACAATGTAGTAGGCATTTTTGTCATTAACATTGCTATTAACTTCCGTTCACCATTCTTAGAAATTTGTTAGTAACATTGGTGTTTTCAGCAATGTTAATAACACATCTGCTGTCAACATTGCTATAAAATAGTGTACCATATCTTAGGATTTGTTGATAACATTTTGTATCTAACGTTTTGTAAGTAACATTGTTACTGTTGTTTTTTCGGTGTAAACTGGCCTTAACACGCAGGTGAACTATTTCTTCCCCTTGCAATACGTCGTAAGAAACGAACTGTTTACACTCGTAAGTCCGAATCAGTGGTTAAAATCAGCGAATTATTAATCACTGAAATTCCAACTAACAATCTGTTTCTAACAGCTGAACCTGTAGAATTAACTGAAAAATCAGTTAACAAGCAGGTTGAATCCATCGAGCATAAATGGAAATCACTTTTAAATCAGCATCATAAAGTAACTGAAATAGTCAGCACGGCTCCACTAACATCATTTTTGACAGAAACGTTTGGAATTTCGCCGGAGTGATTCATTTTTCACTGAGTGAAGTTTAGACTGTACATTATTCTTCAGTAATGTTACCCAGTTTCGTAAGGAAAGATACTATACGAATCACGAATGTTGTGAACTGCGTCTCTGTCTGTACCACGGTAGTAGAAGAACAGGTCTGGACACTCGCCTATCTACCAATGTATTTTGCTTGACCCCCTTGTTGTTTGGCTGTAGTTCGCCAAGTTACCGAGAATATTGTGTTTTATTGGCGCTTCAGTTAGGGCGGTCGGACTCAAACACCGCCCACTTCTTTTCCACTAATATAAACAATTTATCAAAACGTATTTTTTTTTATTAATTTATGAAATACTTCCTTCGGTCACAAATTTAAGAAAAGGCTCCAGCAATCTTTATTTACATTATAAATTTAACAATGGAAAAAAGTGGGCGGAGTGTGAGTTCGACCGCCCTAACTGAAGCGCCAATAAAACACAATATTCTCGGTAACTTGGCGAACTACAGCCAAACAACAAGGGGGTCAAGCAAAATACATTGGTACATAGGCGAGTGTCCAGACCTGTTCTTCTACGACCGTGGTCTGTACTTACTACCAAATAAACTGCTCGTTACGAAAGGCAGAGCTAACAAGCAGGAAGGCTTTGCAACGTTAGTCTGGTGCGGCAAGGCCCGGCTATATAGCGACCGTTCTAAATACATGCGACACACTATTATTTATGTTAAGGGTCTCAGACTTTCACGAGAAGATTTTTGCACCACTATGTTTCGATGCCTTGTGTGCACATCTGTAGTTATGCTTCGTGGTCCGTAATGGGAATGTTTTTAACTCTCAGCGTCTTGGAGTTATGCCCGCTAATCACAATTTCGTGTTGTTGCAGTAGCCGTTTTCTGATTGGCGCGGCAGAATAACTGAAGATTTTAATTAATGATACACTGCCAATAAGCAGAGCTGAAGACATGCGCGTAAGGCACTGAAGCAAAGTGGTTCAAAAATATTTTCGCGAAAACCAGGGATCCTTATTTATGATTTACTTACTCTGACTGCCTTGTCAAATACTTCCTTGTAGAACATGTAGCATTCCAGGCGGTATATCAACTGGTACGGCAGCAGTCACGGCATTTGTCGCCTAGCTTGGTGGAGTTAATAGGTTTTAGCGTTGCTGATTAGACAAGACCTGAGGCTTGGTTTCAGCGTGTTCGTTGCTGACCAGAGTGAAGTAGACAATGCCTTCTCGTATAAGCTGGATTTTAGCGATAAGGCGGTGTCCATACAAATTATTAGGTGAACCGACAAAATTTGTGAAATATTTATGTGTATATATTGCACTTTTACAAGGAAAATTTAATGGAAACCCAGTTGCCAAAGAAATTCCTTGTAAAAATAAAAATGTTCTTAAAATCAACACAAATCATGTGTAACATTATAAAGTATAGCATTGTGTTTGTGCTTGTTATAAAGAAAAAGTATATTTGAAATATTTGTTTTATTCATTTCGGGGAAATGAACTAACTTGTTAAATACATTTTAAACTAATAACATTTTGGCATTAATTATTTAATGTATAAATATGTCCAGTAATATATTTGGAGAAAAATACACTTGCAAGTATCACAATTCAAACCTGAGTCCTTGTGTTTACTCCTAGACCACCTAGGCTTGCTTATTGTTTGGTATTTTAAAACAATTTTATTAACTTGTTATGTTGTCTGTCTGCTCGGTACAAATTTCGCAATGAATTTTAAACTAATTTTCTGATTAGCTAGAAGAGACTTGAACCTTTTAACATATTTAGAACTGGATGACAATGCAATACACCGTAAAAAAATGTTTGTACTTTCACAAAGAAAATCCTTGGAAACCCAGTTGCCAAAGGAATTCCTTGTAAAATTACAATGCTTGTCCTTGTAATAAAATACAAAGTATATGTTTGTAAAATTACAAGGACTAGATTTGTAGCTATGCTTTCAATAAGTAAAAAAAATAAATTTAAATATGCATTGTACTTCATAAATAACACTGAACTTATTTATCGAATAACTTTTGAATTAAGGACGTATACATGAAATTATTTCGAAAATAAAAAAACTCTCGGGATGTACTCAGCTTCGAACCACTCTCCCCGAGTTTAGAATCTACGCATTTTACCACCAGACCACTCAGACTTCTGCATCGAATAATTTTCAATTTATTTGTATAAATTCAACATACAGTTCAGTAATAATTCTTTCGTTTAAAGCACACAATTAATATAAACATTCACTTTATTCCAGAAAAATACTTTTCAGGGGTTGTGATCTTTGCATAAGTAATATCCTGCGAACTTACGCTTTTTGTGGGCTACACATTTTCTAAGTTTTTTTTTTTTTTTTTTTTAAACGAAATCCGTTTAACATTATAAACTAATAATTTTACACGAAAAATTGTTCAACATTTACAAAGGTTTGTACAACTACTAAGAAGTGCCTTGGCATATTTTACAAAATAATTTACAGTTCAGGAACTGTCGGTATAGGTACAAAGACTTCCTTTGTAGTATTACGAAGTTTACTCTTGTAACTTCATAAACTAATGATTTTACAAAGAAAATATTTGTACTTTTACAAGGATTTGTAAAAGTACAAAGAAAATCCTTGTAAATTTTACAAAACTTTTTCTGAGTGTATAAAAGAAAAAATATTAAAAAATAATTGTTTATAACTTTGTTTAATGTTATCATACCACGTTAAACTAACTTCCTAATTATTTAGAAGAGACCTATTGTAACATTTCACACATACAACACTAAAACGCAGAACACAATCATTAAAAAAAATTAGTAAGCGATACCACGTAATTGAAACGGACTAAAAACTATAAAACTTTTTCCCGTTATGAAAGTGCTTGTAAGATTTTAAACGAAAAAAAAAAAGTGGCACTCAATAGAATGTAGACATTAGCTGTCGTTATTAAACTTACACAACAGTTAATATCATTTGCAGTGCAATAAACTGACTAAGTGACTATTTTAGCTATGCGTGCATCAATAATTATCTATTGTATGCGGCCCAAGTTTTTTCTTATTTCTGTTTAAATCTTACAAGAACTTCTATAGAAAGAATATTATATACTATTTTAGTCCGTTTCAAAAAAAGTGGTATGTTAAATAAATTTGTATTAATTTTATTTAAATAACTATTATAATACAGTGCATGGAACGTGTTTAAGAATAACGTAATATTTTTTCGGACTGCTCGTGGTGGTCTTATTGAACAATCGTTAAGATAGCTTTTAAGAAAATATTAAGGTTTTGTGTGTCATTTTATTTGTCAGTGCTGTAGGTTTATTGATTTTGTTAAGGCCAGGGTGTTTCATTTATTTCTAACTATTGCAAATAACTCGAATATTTTTTAATCAAATGCTTTGAAAAATTGTGAGACTGTTAACAGTCATATGATACACAATTTTGCCAGAGCGTTTTTTTAATAGTGTACTGTTTCCTAGCAAAAATTATTTCCCTTCATTTTGGCTTATTTTGACCACAAAATATGTGATATTTCAGAGACAAAAATCTAAAAATCCGTTTGGTGTGTTGCTACAGAAAAATTCAGGTACACAAACGATGATATATAAGTGTTAAAACTATAAGAATGAAATTTTATATATGTAATAATTTTCGTTAAAATAATATTTTTGAAACCACTGCTAAACTAAAGAGCGAGGCCTTAATATCGACCTTCAAGTTGGATTATCCTTTTACACTCATCCGGTATATGAAGACACTGTCTAGCTCTAGTGTATATGTAATCCTGTGTTTCTATTAAACTAATAACTCTACACACTGTAGATTGGTTTTCATTCAAAGTACTAAATACTTGCTAAATTTCGCCATATAATAAAATTATATCTATAAAGTTTTGAAATGTTTTCATTAAAATTAGTTGACGCGTAAATAAGATCAATGAATGCTGACCATTCACGCAAACCGAACCTCATGGATATTTTCTATAAAACCTCTTTTCCATTTTAATACTGACGTCGCTTAAAACTTGTATAATCGTAAAAACTTATCTTGTTTCAGTCCTTTAATGGAGGGTTTTTACAAAATGAAAAGTAGGGCGTATAACTTCTCTGTATAAAATGTGTTTCCTCCTGTGAAAAAAATGGAGCTTTTAGTTTTTTTGAAGAGCAAATAAAGCCGTTGAGGAAGAAAATGGTTTGGTGCTACAGTGAACTAAGCGACCATTCCCCTGTTCTTTTGTTATTTCATATCTTAAAGCATGCAATCCTAAAAAAAAAATCTGTAAGCCAATATAAAAATTATTTTAGTGAAAATTAGTCTAAAAACACAGCATTTTATAGAGACATATATGTTAGATGTTTAGTAAATTTATGTCGGTATACCGAAGAATAAATAGCACACTTATTGCATAATTCAGTGGACTGGATAGTGTAGTAACCTAAACCACAGAAATTGAATTTGTATTACATTTTAAAAGTTCTTGTTTATTCGTTTGGACACTGTTAAATCCAAAGAGTTTGTCGCATTTTGGCTCAAAGTCCTTATGTGAATACACATTGGCAGCTCTGCAACGTGTCTTTGTTCAGACCCGCCTCTCATTTCACTGCACCAATCAGACTAAGAGTCTTGTGACACCATGCGTCTCTGACTCACCAATAGAAACCCAAGACAAGTGAGGGTTAAAACAGCCAATCACTGATCATAAAGCGGAGCTGCAGATGTTCACATTAGGCAATGAAACCAAATGGTGCAAAAAATTTTTCGCGACAAACTAACGGATCTGAAGAAATAATAATATTTGTAAGCGCGTTATTTATCAACAACGGCCGGAAATTCGTTTTTAATTTTTTTATCTCCCTATTGATAGGAAGGGAGAAGAGAATATCTTGATTTAATTATATAAAGGCTAGACCTCAATTTACTATACATTCTCATGCCTCAGAAGTTTGTGCAATTGCTGCTGTCGAATTTAACCCATTTAGTCACGCAGTTATTTTTAGTTCGAGTGTTGCAGCCGTGTAATAGTTTTGTGCCTACTGTACTTCTGTCCTTCTTGCTTATCGCAACCAATGCTGTGCTGTATATTTGTGCTAGGAGCCATGATTTTGTCAGAATGGATGGAATAGGTCGGCACGAGAATACACCAACCAGGTCATCTTCACGACACAACACCTGTTCTACTGAGCACAGATTTCTTGCTATGTACAATTTAAACCATAAATGTCTCCAACATGCAACATGTCCTCGTTCGTTGACGCAATGATTGAATGGGTTAAAAGACGTGGCAAGACAGGATTCAGTGACTAACATTTTTGTGATCACAAAGTTTAATTAATATACTGTACGTCTCTAGTACACTGCAATCAAATTTGATTCACAGTGGGTATGTACAGTACATGTATGTGGTTTCTACAGTGTCCTAAAATAAATTCACAGAATTTTCTGCTCGCAAATGATAGAGACCACTTTGTTTCAATATCTTACGCGCACACTAACTCTGCTTCGTGGGCAATGATTGGCGGCCTCTCAGCATCTTGGGGCTCTAATAGCTTATCACATGCGTGTTGTATCGCTGTAACAATATTCTGATTGGCTCAGTCAAATAAGTGACGCCTCTACACTATGATATGCAGCTGAGTTGCCGATGAGCACGAGAGGCTTTGAAACGAAATGGTTCGAGTCAATAAATTTTTGTGAAAAGAATTTGGTACCTTGTTCCAATACCTGATTTGTACATCTGTAGTTCTCCTTCAAGGTCAGTGATTTCATTATTAACTTAGGATTGCCAACTGTCCCGTTTTGTAAGGAATTTCCCATCATATCCTAGGGCTAAATTAAAATATCCCATATGGACATTAGACGGTACGCCAGATTTCCCGTTTTTTCTGAATTTTGGAAACCAAAATGAATAAACAGTGCCAGAATGCTGGAAAAACTACTACTTGGAAAATAAATGAAAAATAATGGCCAAATATGATTTTCCTACATGCCCACTAATAATATTTTGCTGTCATATTATTCTGAAATAATGCTAATTACGTGGGATGCAGAATTTTTTTTTAACTTTATGTGTAACATTAAAAAGAATTTGATATCAGCAATAGGTTTTTTTTCTTTTTTCTTTTTTCGTTAGACGTTGAATGTGAGTCGAGTTACCAGAAATGTCCTTTATTGTAACTCTGAAAAAGTTGGTGACCAAGTATTAACTACAAGAGTCTAGGGGGATCTACCCGCCAATCACAAACGTTTGTTGTCGCGGTAACCTTGTTCTGATTGGCACAGTCACATGAGAGACAGATGTGCACTGCCAATAACCATGAAGCAAAGCTGCATATGTGCACGTAAGGCACTGAGACTAGCTGGTGCAAAATTCTTTATACGAATATATCCTGTCTCTATTGACGGCTTCACTTTTTATCGGACTTGGTGGGCGTGAGCTGATGAATGCCCGGTATATCAGAAATGACGTGATTGACATGGTGGGTGATGTATCCAGTTGACCGGAGGAGGTTCGGGTACCATCGAAATATTTCCTCTCCGCTTCACTGCCTGAAAGATTACGCGTGGAAAAGCGGATTCCTGCAATGCGTCGAACAATCTCTAAGCCCCGATATTAGCTCCCACAAGCCGCTGTGAATTTATACCGGCATTGACGCACAAACAGAGCCACTTGTTTTACAAAGTTGTGATTGGAAACACAATACTGTGGGTATATTATTTTAATCTGATCGTTAGAGGCTTAGAAATGACGGAGCTATAAGTGCGACCTTGAAGCGCCTCGGCACTACGAGGAAAGCGCTGAACTAACATGCATAGTACCCACCGATCCGCTTTTATCATAGGTCTTCAAGAAGTGATTATATAATTTAACTGGTGACAAATCTATCTCAAAGCTCATTGTACGTTTCTGCCTGAGTTTCACATACCGAATGTTTCAAAAAAAATGTTAACTGAATTGCTTACACGTCTATATAATATATGTATCACAGAGTATATAAACAATAACACACCCTGCCCTATCCTGAATGCTGTACTAAGGCATGTCCTAAATCACTCAGGTAACTTTGCAACAAAACCCGGAATTATGTTTATACGTATTGATTATTGTTAGTAATGTTAGTTTCAGTTTCAGCTACAATTTTTTTTAAAGAACCTGTACATTCCTTAGTACATCTGTAAGTACGGCAGTCTGAAAATGCCGTTTTAGCTATGTTGGAGGGCTTAGAAACAAGGGTTTTTACTGATCATGGTGTTTTAACAATGTCCTTTCGTATTTGTCTGAAGTGTGTTTTCTTCTCGTACGTTGGCACAATGGGCCCAAGTCTAAAGTCGTAAAAAACATATTTACAAACACACTGCAACGCATTTGAAAGATCGCGGTAGGCGGTTCACTTAAACCATGATACTGCTAAACGGTATCAATATTTTTAGAGATTTTCAATTTCTTTTCTTACGAACAGAAAAACAATGATGAGATCACGAAATCAACGTGAAAACTATGTTTGTATACTTTTGAAGCAAATTATGAACTTTTTAATGTTACATATTGTGCTATCAATATTTTAATAAATTAATTAGTTAACAACGGTTAGAGAGAGGCATTAGAAATTCGCGAAAATAATTATGATCAACAATATGTTTAATAAACTGTAGAGTCTTAATCGCGACATGAATGAACAGCTTGGAACAAATCACACACGCTCTGTGTTAAATGTGTACAGTTCTAACTGGGCTTATTGAATAGAGAAATGGTGCTTTAAATAAACTATAGACAATATCGATTCATAATATTTAGTGTTTTACACAGCACTTTGCAGCCCAGCGAACATTCCACTTTCCCCGCTATTTTCTAGTGTTTCTAATAATTGTATGCACTGGCATTAGCATTTCTTGAATTTGGAATTGAAAAATTCGTTCCTAGTCTAATTTACTTAGAGTTTGGTCGCAAAATTACAGCTGTAACAGCAAGTAAACTCAATAATAAATTTTGTGAAACAAATTCTTTCTTAGAGTCGTTGATTTATTGTGAAAATAAATTTTTAACCAAATGGTTTCAGTTCCTTACGTGCACATCTGCAGCTGTGCATAGTGGTCAATGATTGGATGTTATGTTTTAAGCGTGTACATCTGCAGCTGTGTTTCGTGTTCAATGATTGGATGTTTTAACTCTCAGCGCCTAGGTATTCTACCAGGAAATCACAGACGTGTGGTGTCTCAGTAACATTATTCTGATTGGCCCAGTGAATTGAGCGATGTCTCTCCACAGCTCATGCTATCCAATAAATATGAAACGGAATTGGAGACGTGTACGTAAGACATTGAAACATATCCGTGCAAAATTCTTTCACAAAAAATCATTGCCTTCATTTATCGTGTTCTGACGTCTTAAATGTTCATTGAAGAATCAAATCAACAGCTGATAATGGTAAAAAAAAAATAGTAAGAAATATTAAAAATCATAATAATTTAAATTTTTCGTAGTAGAAAATTGCCCGTTTTATTGTGATCAAGATAATTTTATGTAATTATTCTGTTACGAAGTCTAAGCGACTTGGTTGAATATGCACCGAAAGTGCGTAGAATTTTCTGCGCTTCGTTTTGGAATGTTCGCCACAGCTGAGATCAATTGTTTATCTGTACGGTCCGAACCAAACAAATCCGCAGGAGAAATAAAGCTCGAGTTCGCCCCAGTGTGTTTTTTTAATCCATATTTGCCGCGCTTCGTGATAAATGCCTTTGTTTATGAACATCTGGCGCTGAGCTGACGAAGTGAAGTTCGTAGGCACTTTTTGATCGCCGGAAAAAAAAGTTTAGCCGTCCCTTAACCCCCAGGAGATTGGCCATATTGGATTTAGATCCGACTGTCTCTGGACGCCGCCCATTGGTATTCCTCGCCATTCTCACTTGCGAAATGGAAGAGAGGAGAGAGAGAGAGAGAGAGAGAGGGAAACCGTATCGGCTTCCAGGGTTGTTATAGACATTACGAAAAAAGTTGGGCAGCCTCGTCGGATTCCACTCTAGCCGTCTGTCCTCTCCCGCGTGTCTTCGAGAAACTCCAATGTCTTCTCGAGAGTTTTATTTCCTTCCGTTCCCTTTCTTCAACACCGCGGCCGGGCAAAAAAATCAATTTTTCGCGAACCGGTCGAGGTTTACCAGCGAACAACGAAAGAAGGGAGAAAATAAAGTATTGTTTTGTAAGAATGGAGTTGCGCAGGCACAAGCCAGTGGAAATGAAGTGGAAATGTGACTTTACATCACGCATCAAAATACTTTCACAAAATTATTGTTGAAACGAAAATCACTGCTTTTAAATATGGACACTAATCACTTGGGATGTGTATAAGGCAGTTTCATGAGACTGTGAGGCCTGTAACTACTTAAATCTGCGTCCCCCCCCCCAACCTATAATTTAGATGCAGTGATAATGTGCTTTTGTAGGCTTGTATTTTCCTGATATGTCGGCCGCGTTGTCATAAGCTATGACTAAGGCCACGATTTTGTCGCGAAAAGAGTTTTGTCCCATTTAGTTTCAGTGACTCACGTGCACATCGACAGTTCTGTTTCAAGGTTATTGGCAGCGTGTCTTTGTTCAGACACGTTTCTCATTTGATTGCACCAGTTAGAATAAGATTATTGTGACTTCGTGCGTCTATAATTTGCCAAGGCCAGTGAGAATAAAATCATCCAATTACAGACGATGTATCAGAGCTGCAGGTGTGCACATAATGCGTTGAAACCAAATGCTGCAAAAATCTTTTCACCATAAAATCGTGGCTCTAGCTATGACGTCAGTAATCCTGAATATCAATGACGCTGTCTTTCAGAGTATTGGTTAATATCCCACTTCAATTTCTTTCTGTGTGGCTGTGAGTTGGATTGAAACGCGTGAACTTGTCCAAAGTATTACCATTAAGGCAATTTCTGAATACAAAATTCGACTGATATGTCACAAAAATAAATACATATTTCAACTGGTAAACAAATTATAGTTGCACCTGAGATTTTAAACATGCACTTTGCACTTAAATATATATTCCACAGCAATCATCACTGTTTAATGGGAACTTAAGAATAGCCAATGTATTTTTGAGTTTGGTAAAATTCTGAAAAATATTTCCTAAGACATGTGATACAAATCTAATAATATAAAAATGGCCGTCATTTTGAAAATATTTATTTAGTATGAGCAAAATACACAAAATCAGTTCAACTTTGTGTGCAGTATATGTGTACCTAATTTTACGAAATTCTGAAGTACGGTTCCTTAGATATCTGACTTGGTCGAAAAATGCTAAAAGGGCCTCCATTTTGTAAATATGAAGATGGCGTAAACGAAATATAAATAAGTCTGGTCAGATTAAAGAGAACTATATATGTATAAAGTTTGATTAATTTCTGTATACTGATTCAAAAGTTTTTACACATACACAGACAAAAAAGATTCTCATAAGCTAACTTTTTCTTTCGGAAATTAGGCTATAAATTAACTATGGCTTCAAAAGTGATTTATACTTGCCGAAATACATATATAAGTGGAAATCGCCCGTTCCAAAATAATAAAATTCATCTTCCTAACCTTTAGTATAATCATAGCCATCTTTAGTAGAAGGCCGCGGCCTTAGATCTGGCAACCCTGCACACAAGGGTCATTTTAACACTTCTTTTAGCTCTTCAAAGGCAATGGCTGTACCTGATTCTTTATTCTGCCCTACACACCGGCGAATCAGGGGGAGTCACTGCCTTTGGCGAGCTAAAAAAAAAGTTTTGAAATGACCCTTCCTGACAGGGTTGCCAGATCTAAGGCCGTGTCCTTGTACTAAAGACGGCTTTAACCTTACCTCTGCTGGGTGCCGTCACATGTGCTGCAGTCCTGCCAACCTCAGAGATCCCGAAACGTCGTGGCTAGCTCGTCTCAGGTGTTATTCTGACTGTTGTTTCGTCGAGTCTTGTATTCGTAACGATGCTGTTGGGTCATCTTGTTTTGTGTTACATTGTCTTCGTCTTAGTATTTGCTGTCTTAATTTTGGCGTACAAAGCTTTCCCAGGTGTCGTTCTTTTTCTTCGTTTTTTATATTTTTACCATTTTTTTCTTTCTTCTTCTCCTCTCTTTTCCGAGATTACACACAACTGCGCTTGGATTTTTCTTTAGTTTTTCTTTTTACGGATGAGTTTCTACAACCCATTCGGCTTGTTTATTTTTTTCTGTTACTGTTTTTTTTTTCTTGGTTCACTCTTGTTTATTTGAGACGACATAGCTCAGCATTGGAGTATGCCAACAATATTGCTTTAAATCATTTACCGCTAATGCAAGAATCCCTCAATGACATTACCTATGTTCCATTCGGTCACTTATTTTTTTACCTTTCACGTCTTTTGCATTCTATTCGCGGGAAACAAGATGGCGCTGGGCTTCCTCCCGACAGGTCAAAATGCTTCCAGGTCAACTAGGTCAATGTTAATTTCAATATAGATTAGAAACATCTATGGTTAGAGATGACTAGAGCCGCGATTTTATGGCGAAAAGATTTTCGCAACATTCGGCTTCAATGCGTCATGTGCACACCTGCAGCTCTGCTACATCGTCTGTGATTGGGTGATTTTACCCTCACTTGCCTTGGCATATTATAGACGTACAGACTCGCAATAATCTTGTTCTGATTGGTGCAGTCAAATGAGAAACGTGTCTGAACAAAGACACGCTGCCAATAACCTTCAAACAGAACTGCCGATGTGCACCTGAGTCACTGAAACAAATTGGGGCAAAAATATTTTCGCGACAAAATCGTGGCCCTAGAGATGACGGTGTATCGCGTAAATATTATGTTCCAACATACACTTGAAAATGCTGTAGTTTATTGCAGGATATATGATTGTGTTATATATGTCTAACACAACATAACTGTCTTCAGACCAATAACATTGACCAAATATTACAACACCGGGAATCATTGGTTCAGTCGAATGGGGTAACAACTCAAAGTTGCGGTGTAAACTGATCACTCACATAGTTTTCATAAATTTAAAGCTACTCGTATAGTTGATAATTTAAAAATCTACATTTTCTTTGTTTTGCACTTTAAAATTAAATTAGGTGACGTCTCTCTTTGCCAAGCCTAGTTAAATGTAATTTTACTACGATCTCGTGTTGTAATACACCCGTTAGCATTCACGATGTTCCAGAGAGGAAAAAATCATAATTGTATGTATGTTAGAAACAGCGTTAATTTTAATAGACGTTACTTAGGAGTACGTATATAAAAACTCATTCAAACAATGTTCAGTAATTTTAAACAATTTATAAAATATTGATTTTGTTTAGAATGTTTTTTTAATATCAAAATTATTTGCATTGGGTTTTTATATACTGAAACAACCTAGCCCGTGATATGTACTTCTGCTGTGAATTATTTTGTTTAGTTACGTTGATTGTTATTTTTTGCGGGGGGTTGGGGTGTATGAACTAAAAATATGATAAATTTGACTTTGAAGTGCCATTGTGGGATAACTGGCTGAGCTAATTTTTTTTTGTAATAGGATAATGTAACGTCTCAAATATAAAATTATGATTTTTTTTCACTTGTGGAACGCCCTTGAGCAGTGCAACTAGTGGTAGCATTTCTCCCTGTGATACGCTATCCCATAAAAAACTCGGTTTCTTTCTAACCTGTGTAACCTGTTACTTATGTCAAGAACTCGATGTTTTTGCTCTCGAGGAGGTGTTGCGAGGACAAGTTGTCTGCTAGTGACGTTTGCAGTCCCATGCAATATCATGTATTTGTTATTTGTATTATAAAAAATAAAATATATAACAAATAACAGTTGTACTACATAGCGACTGATTGAAAATACATGTATTTAACTATAACTGTTCAGATTCTTGAATTATGAAGAATATAAAATAAGTAATTGCATAATGGATCGAGATAGTTCGTAATCATTTAACCTGCAGCCTGTGCCTGCATTCAATAAAGATGTAAAATTTCTGTAGTTTATATTTACGTACATTATTTTTAGCCTACTTTCCGAAGGAAAAAGTAGGCTTACGAGATCACCTTTGTGTGTGTCCCTAAAAACTTTTGAACCAGTGGACCGAATTTCATCAATTTCTATACCCATGTACTACTTTGAAATCTGGCTTTAATTTTACATATATCGTCTACATCCTGTCGATATTTTCAAAATGGTTGCCATTTTGCATTTGAAATTCAAGCTAGATATCTAAGGAACTGTACTTCAGGATTTCATAAAACTTGATACACTTACACTAACACACAAAGCTGAGTTGACTTTTGTGTATTTCGTTCAACCTGCCTTAATATTTTCAAAACTGGCGGGCATATTTACATTTTTTAAGAATTTCACCAAACTTGGTACACAAGTACCACATACAAAGCTGACTTTACTATTGTGTATTTATTTCATACTATGTTCATATTTTCAAAATTGCAGCAAATGTTTATATTTTTAGCTTAGCATTGTATGTGTAAGGGAATATTTTTCAGAATTTCATTAAACTTGGTACACAAATATTATATACATATCTGATTACTTTTGTGTATTTTGTTCATCCTGAAACAATATTTTCAAAATGGCAGCCATTTTTACATTTTTAGCATAGTATTACATATCTTAGGAATAATTTTTTTAGAATTTCATCAAACTTGGTACACAAACACTGTATTCAGAGCTGACTTGACCTTTGCCTATTTCGTTTCTCCTGGGTCTATATTTTTGAAACTACGGCCATTTTTATATTTTCAGCATAGTAATACATACATGTCTTAGGAAAAATTTTTCAAAATTTCACTAAACTTGGTACACAAATACTACACACAAAACTGACTTGACTTTTGTATATTTCGTTCCTTCTGTGTTCATATTTTCAAAATGGTGGCCTCCTTTATATTTTTAGGGTAGCATGACATATATTAAGAAATATGTTCCAAGTTTCACCATACTTGGTACATATGTATATACTACATACAAAGCTGACTTAAGTTTTTTGTATATCGTTCATCATGTGATCACATTTCTTTTAAAATGGTGCCTATTTAAATATTTTTAGCATAGTATTGCATATCTCAGGAAACATTGTTTCAGAATGTCACTAAACTTGGTATATGTATTACATATAAAGCTGACTTAACTTTTGCCTAACTCGTTCATAATTTTGTAATAATTATGATAGAAAAACATTTAAGAAATTTTTTCCTCAGTTTCTTAAAACTGGGTACTCGCATGTTTCTTAGTATAAGCTGACTTATTTTTAATATATTTTGTGTTATAGGGCCTACGTCTAAATCAATATTATATTTTAATATTTCCTGATTACGTAAACGATTTTAACTTTCAGGGTTAATTTACACCTACTTTGAAGAAAGTACGTTTACCAGTTATGCTGGTAACTTCTTGTTTTTATATTAATATTTTCATGGCGAGAGCTCTTAGGTGTTCAAGTCTCAGAGTGTAGTTTTTGATATGAGACATTCTGACCTCGTGTCCTCGTGAAACGGAAGGAGCAAAATAGATGTCGAATCTGTTAAAGCTCATACCAACCCCCAACCCTAAGGCCTGTCAACGTACGAATGAATTCCTCGACGGTAAACCAGGCAACAACTGCGCAGGTCTGCTCGCTACAGCAGCGAGTCTCCAGCCTTGAGGAACATGACAGCAGGAAGGGAGGGGGTGTACTAGCAGAATGTTTGCTCAACCCTTCTACACTTTATCGCAGCTCGCAATTTTTTTTCATCCCCTTCAGCACACACGGGTCCTCCCTTGTCTCTTTTACCGCTCTTTCCAGGCGTATGTCAGCGGATGAAGAGAGGGTGGCGAGGAGGGGTATTTTTTTTAACGTTGAACCATGGGTAGTGGGTTCTCTTCCTCTGGTGCGGGGGTGGATGTTCCGCCCCATTAACTCCAGACTTCATTTACGCCCTCGCGAAGTGAAAACCACCCCCTCCCACCTCCCCCTGACGGGCAAGCGCTGACGGCTCCGTGACTTCACGACCATTGTTCGTCGACGCTCCGACGGTGATGGATGTGTGACGCCCTGCCGCCTCACCCACCCTCGTCAATGTCTCCCCACCCCTGCCCCACCTCCTCCTGGCCCCCTTCTGCTGCGATATTAAGCGCCGGCGCTTAAGTTCCGGCCTCGCTGCAACTGTTTCCCGTCAGGCCATCTCTACCCAGGGCGCCTTTAAAAATATTCGCGTACAGACTCTTCCAAAAACATTGACTTCGTGCAGTGTAGCTACCACACACACATCACTCGCTGTCTTTATTTGTAGTGTAGAACGTGTTTAAACTTATCATATAATCGCTTTAGAGATGTTGTAATCCTCTCTTTTAATGTTGTGTGGGGATCTATTATTATTGATTGAAACACCGGCAGTTATGTCCTTCGATACTTCGGAAACTCCAAACTTGTCCCGTCAATCCCACGAGGGATGATATGCTATATCGATTATTGTTCTAAAGATTTTAATCACGACCTCCCGCGAATGTCCGTGGTACGACTCGCGAGACACGCACACCCGTCCACCCTTCGTGACGGTCGCGGCCAGAATCCATTTATACCCGGCTTTCCGAGTTACGAGTGTTTACTTAATAGGTATAGGATCGTTTCCATACATTGGAGTTGTACATTTATAAATAATTTCTTACAAAGTTATATTTAGTTTATCTTGAGCGGTCATTTATTCGTGAAAATTACGTCTCTCGTCTTGTCAAACTCAGAACTTATATTAAGAAGCGATGTGGAGATATTACCTGAAAATAAGACTAAATTAAGGCGTGGGAGTGTTCACTTTATCTCGAATGCGTATTGTTATGATATGACCAAGCGGGCCGGGCGGCGAGAGAGGTTTGGGCTGCAATTAGGCCAGCGTTGGGAAATCAAATAAGACAGCAATTCATATCAACCCCTCGTAGTGGCGCCGATATATGGCATTGTTACCAAGTAAAACGAGGTCTGTCGTCCGCCAACACTCGTCCTATCAACAGCGGTCCGCAGTTCTCCTCCAGGACTCGGGGGTCGAGTCCCGGCGAGTGCGTACTCGTCCGTCGATGCCGTCTATCTCATCAATCCAGCTTCCGGTAAGGTCTTCAGATCTAGTTATGTGGCAGCAACCCTGTAATATTCCTCCATTCAATTTAATATAGAAATAATTATCAGAAACATTGAGTTCTCCTCCTGAATTATAATAATGCATTGTAACCCTTTTGTGTTCCGAGTACCTGCCATCCTAGTAGAGTAAATTCCCAATTAACCATAACTGCCTTAAGGTAATTTAGCCCTTAATAATAACATTAATTAACTCACATTCTGGCAACCATATTAATAAACCCCAAAAAAACCACAAGAAACATTTTATAGCATTATATTCTACCAGCAGGACACGTGGCTAAGCTATTACTTCCCGGTCCACATTTCCAGGACACGTAAATCTGTTACCTGCGAGCCATACATTCTCGAGATCTCATGAATGGCAACGAGCATTCCTGTAAATCAAACGATGTCTGTGCCGGAACGATGAGAAAAAGGAATCTCCCCCTCAAGAGTCGCAAAAGCCAGCCTTCCGCGACAGACACGCAGATAACTGGATGGTTTTTCCAATACCGCTGGAAGGAAGAGAGGAAAAAGAAAGAAAGCGGAGAGGTGCGATGGTTTCTGCGGGTTACGACGAGAAGATAACAGATTTGTAATTTCCCGGAGCCGCCCAGAGTTAAAAGACTGCCGCGAACTGTTAACTCCTGCTGCGCGCACACTTATTTTTACTAACTTCGTTCGCTTTTCCTTGGTGTCTCCTCGCCAAAAAAAAAAGGAGTCCGTATTTTTTTTTTTTATTTCACTGTGACTGCACTTTTTATCAACTCAGTTCAGAGCCAACAGATCCGAGGCTGATTTCGCAGTTTATTATTATTATATCTAATCATTATAGCAGCTTTGCTAACTTACAAAATTTTCGTCAGTATTAGCGGGGTTTAAATTAGTTGGGTAAAGAGGGCGTGGTACATAAATCAACGCTAAAAGCATTCATGTGTAACTGTAGGTTTCTTGAAGCCAATTTACGAAAATTAAACAATAGCAATCCTAGACAATAGTTTTAGCCAACGTTTTAAACAAAATTGTTTCCAGTGTTACGAACTTCTAAGGCACAATCTCTGACGCCGGAACCTCGTGCATTTAACTGAGGCGCAAGAGATCACGCGTAACGAATTAGTAATTCTGGATAAATATTTACTCATAAAGTTGGAAAATACCATTATATAGGACGGTCGTTGAGTATTTTATCCATATTGGCTTCGAAAAAAGCGTAAAAATGAACTGATGTTTTCAGCGTTTATTTATCTACTGCGCGCTCTTAAGACAGTACTGTATGTGGATTTTACGTCTTGTCGACAGCGAGTCCGTTATATACGGTGTCACACAACTTGGTACAATGACAGGAGCTGGGAAAGGAGTCGGCAATGGCCATCCCAGTATTCGCCTGGAGCTATTTCGGGAAACCATGGATAACCGTAATCAAGATGGCCGTAGCTAGGGATCGAACCCGGGTCCTTCCGAACGCGAATCCACCATGTTACCGTTGCACTACCTCGCTCGGTGTTCGGTTGGTTGCTATCGATTTTGTGTTAAAATAAGGCCAACAATTCAGTTTGCTTGACGGTACTATCTGTATGGTTACTAAAACAATTCGGTCTATATAACTATACATATCACTAAACTATTTGTCCACAACATAGTGTTTTCTACTGTTAGGGTCTATGTTTGTTTTTACATGCATTCCACAAACGTTTCACAGCATCTAATTCAGGTTTGAACCATTTTTTGTTCATGAAAAATTTTATGAGATATAAAGTAACTAATATAGAGTTTGTAGTATTATTTCCAATAGTCCCGGGTTTGATTCCCGACCGGGGAGGTCAGTATTTACAGTTAGCTCCTGGATTCAGGACGGAGTGTTGTGTTGTTTCCTCATATATACTGTAGAAGACAACGACGAACAACTGCAGTTTTACATCCTCAACTAGTCGAGTCTCATTTGTTTCCTCTGAAGTTCAAACCAACCCCTGGAGGTCTATGCTCCAGTTTTCAGTCGCATGCGGTTTGGAAGCCGAGTGGTGTTTTTTAGGACTTAAAAGAATGAATTGCTGAACAATAAAACAGTCTCCATGGGGCTTATTCTCGAGTTTTCAGTCGCATGCGGTTTGAAAGCCGAGTGGTGTTTTTTAGGACTTAAAAGAATGAATTGCTGAACAATAAAACAATTTCCATGGGGCTTATGCTCGAGTTTTCAGTCGCATGCGGTTTGAAAGCCGAGTGGTATTTTTTAGGACTTAAAAGAATGAATTGCTGAACAATAAAACAATTTCCATGGGGCTTATGCTCGAGTTTTCAGTC